>JAAGNO010011554.1:112085-125771 GCA_033439905.1 Ceryle rudis
TGTCATGGTGTTGGGTCATAGGCTGGACTTGATGATCTTGGAGGTCTATTCCAGCCTCAGAAATTCTGTGTTTCTATTGTCACTTCAAAGTCTCAGACTGATATGTCTTTCTGAAGAGAAATGCACAAGCACACTTACCTCCTGCACAAGTAAACCACAGTTTTATTTTGCTTTCTGCCTCAGATTTTAAATGAATTTTCTGATCTTTTTCCTATTACCAGTGCTGTCTTAAATACTGGCTTCCAGTGGTCTTTGCACATATGAATCCATCTATACAGCCTCCTCAAGAGAGCAGTGTACTCTGGTCCCTTTCCTCTTTGCAAAAGTCCTCCCTCAATTCTTTCTATTGGCTAGTGCATCAGTTAATCAGCTCCTGGATTTTGCCACTTTCTAGCACTTTTAACTTCAGGCTATACAGAATTAGTCTCTTTATAGTTACCAGAAGAGTTACCCTCCTTACTACATCCCTGAAAACAGACTTCCTTGTTGCTTATGTCAAGATTCAATACAGGATGGGTCTGCATAGAATTGCTGTAGATGATTTTAGAGTACTGCATTCTTTGCTCACCTTCCCCTACTGGTGTCTGCCTTCTTTTTGGTGATTCATACTTGTGCAGTCCAGTGGTTTCTCTGCTGAGCAGAACCTGGTATTCCATCCCATCATTTAGAGCTCTTCACTTTGACTCTTTCCCTTATTGTAAATTTTAATCTCAGACCAGACTTTTATTGCTTTTTCTCTGGTGTTAATGAGCTTCGTGAATGGATATATTTATGTGGTTTGCTGGTGGCTTTATATCACTTATTTCTGTAATTTAAATTCAGTTATGTTTTATTTCTTCTAGCTGTCTGAATGCTTTTACAGTAACTGCCCCATTTAGAGCTCTATTGCAATGTATTATTGTTTGATAACACTGTACATCGCATTACCAATTTGTAAAAAATGTGCTTTGTCTTTTGCTTTCATTGCTGCACAGCGTAATGAATTTGCTTCAAGACTATTTATAGTAAATTAGCACACTATCTCTTTAAACAGGTAGCGTTCTCTTGGCAGAAATTGTCATCTGTTCTGGCTGCACGTTGTCAGAGAGCACTGAGGTGTTGGACAAAAGGGGAGCGCTACTGCAGTGGTTGATGGTTTTCATCTTCCACTAGAAGGCCCTTATCTTACAACTGTCTGGCTTGTCTACTCTATTGCTCTGATATCGAGGAATATTAGTTCAAAACACTAGGTAATTGATTCTTTTGTAAGACTGCCCTCCGTAAGAATGGCTCTTCAGCTGTTAGTGCGCAGATGAGGCAAAACATGGTAATCATGTTTTCATTAAACACCTCTGAAGTATATTCCAACACTTGGTTCTCATTCTAAGGTGAGGTGCTTGGAAATTTGTGAAAGGCTATTTCAGTAATTATCTATAGCACTCATTAATATGCCTTAAAAAGTAAACGTCTGTCAGATGTACTTTCAAACAGTGCTTTAAGACTTGAACTGTTACCCATTAGATCAAGGACTAAGTCTCAAATTCAAGCCAGAATTTCCATGTGCAGCTCACCATTTGGTGAAAAATATTTTTGGATTTTCTCCTCTTCCAAAGGTCTGGCTGAACCTGTGCTGACTGACCTTCAAGGGACACACTACAATATCTCTCTTACTCAGGCCTTTGCCAGAGGGGTGATTTGATGACAGACCAAATTGTCATTCTGGGAATTCAGTTGGCATCATGTCAGTTTTGCTTCACATTCATTTAGATAACTTCATTTTATCCCATGTCTCTACAACGGTATAGGTATATGATGTATAGTAAATGAAAATGATATATGTAAATGTACCCTGGTAACTCTGGCAGCAAAATTATGTAAATGTCAAGTGAAAAGCTCTTTCATGCCATTAAGGATGAGTGTGTGCATAGTGGGGGCTTTAGCCCTCTGCCCAAGAGTCATATATTCACATAGTCCTGTCATATCACGCATGTGTAGTTACTTTCCTTGTATGCAGACATACTCCCAAAATGAGCAGGGATAGCAGAGTATGGATTCAAGGCTTAGCACCTAAGATTTCTCGTAACCCGGTTTCTGTTAAAGTATGGTTATCAGAAAAAAAAATAAAATAAAGTACTGTGACAAGGTGTACTTGCTCATCAGGCAACTCTAGACTCGGGCTGGATTTATTATTAGAAGGTTTTGTCAATCTCTAGAAGTAAGTTTGAGAAAAGTTATTGTGCAATGTTAACTCATTCAAAAGCACCCTTCATCAGAGGCTCTGCTGCATCGGTGCTTTGGGTAATGATGTGAAATTTGGAAGAAGGCTATATTCACTGTGAAATTCATGTTAAAAAGAGATCAAATTTGGCCAAATTACAGAATATAAACTTCTGAACACTTTACAGCTATGATGTTCTGCCTGCTTAATGCTTTTACAGCTCCTGTTGGTGTCCAAACCACATGTTTATTACTGAACAGAAGGAATATGTGTCTCATTCCCTGACATCTCTGTTACAGGGCTGTGCTGTGTGAGTAAAGCCATGCAGTCACCTTCTGCTCAGATTGAAGTACAGTCAAGCACTGAAAATACGGAAGAAATCTGCTAGGTTTGGGTTGTTTTGTTTTTCCAGGGAAAAGATCCTGCAAAAGTAAAAGAAGGAGGGTGAAGATATTGGGAGCTTGCAGATGAAATAGTTGTGTACAGGAGGGAGGCTGGGACCGCTTAAGAGGGCAAAAGTTGTGACTTTAGCATCCTTGATAGAAACGTGATTGGGGAAAAATGGTGCTACATCCCCATAACGGTAGGGAAGGTGTTGAAGGACTCTTCAGTTAATCACTATTAACTGGGCAAAGAAAGTGGGAGAGGAACCTGAATGGAGTAACATGGACAAAGTGATAGGATGAGGAGACAGTCATGAAGTTTGTAGCTGGTAAGAAACCACCTGATACGAGGAGGCAAAGAGCTGTGAGAGGAGAAGCTACTCTCACTGGGGTTGGACGTTGACCATGAGCATAGATTGGTGTTTAGTGGTTTCTTATAGTTCCATTATTTTTGGTTTTGTGGGGCTTTTTAGTAAATAATGTTAAGAAGCACCAGCGAATGTCCTGTGAAATATCTGTGAAGTGCCTGACAAGAAGAAGCAGAGAGGATGGCAAGCTGCTGCAATTACTTATTCCACAAGCTCAAGTGCTTTGTGCTTTATGAGGTGGGTCTGACAGAGATGTCAGCTGATGTTACAGGCAGCATTTTCTGTTTTTCAACACACTTAATGCAAGATATTAAAGATACTCCAGAGTTTGAAATTTTTTTTGTAGGTTCATTAAAACTTAATTTTCACCTTATGAAGTGTATATGGTGTTGCCACTTTGGCTTGGTTACCAAACTTCCTTACCATAAGATCTCCAGATCTGGTAGTTTGCTGTATGAATTGTGCTCACTTAGTGAACAAATACTTAATATTTGGTTTTCTTTCTGTAATTCAGTGTGTGCTACAGGCTTTACATACTGCATGCTGTTCAGCCCCCCTGATGTGAAGACAGTGAGGGAATTTTTTTCCTCTCTGTTTGTATTCATATCTAAATGCATCTGAGGGGTAATGCATTTAGCATCATAATGTGAAGCGTTTCCATTTTACTTCAGCTGACTGATGGAGAACCTCTTCACAGAGGTTGAGTGCCATGTGCTTGTAGGTGTCCACTATGGTGTGCCTCTGATCTAGTTTTTAAGAGCTTTCTGCATTACATAGCCTATTATGTTCAAAGCACAATTCAGTTCCAAGTGGAAATGCTCAGCCATTACACCCGGAATCACAAGGCAAATGCTCAAAAAGGGATGGGAAGAACATGTAGTAAGTGTTCAGCTGTGAAAGGCTCAGTTTGAGTGACCTGCCTGATAGTGTCCAAGTGTTCTGCATCAGAGACAGGGGAAAAGACGGGTTTTTGAGGACCTAAACTTGAAACTGCTCTTTCTCCTCCTACAATCTCGCCTTTTTTATTGAACTTTTTCTAATACATATTTTTTCTTTCTTATTCTTCTCCATTAAGCATTCCTCCTTTTCAGCTAGGGGCCTTCTTTTAAGAACTTATCACATTGAGCAAAATGTGACTTTCACTGTATCTGAGACTCTGAGTAAATAAAGTGAGCTGTTACTAAGATATGTTCATGTCGGACTGAAATTTCTCAGATAAAACAGAAGTATGGTACTAATAGTTTTGGCACAGCTGTGATACAACTAAGTGGAAAGCATTACTCATCATCCCAGGTTTTGAATTCTGAAGCAAAAGAAAATGCTGTTATGGAGAGAGACACCTAAAGGGAGTTGTCAGTTCAACTCATTAGCATCGGGGAAACGCACAAGGGAGTTTTATGCCTCCAGAGAATGGCAGGAGTAAAAATTTGTAAATGTTTTGTGTTACATCTTCAGATAAATGCTTTCTAGCTCTCCTCCCATGTAACATTAATATTTGGAAAATATGAGAATGAAAATGACAACTTAAGGAGGCTGGGAAAATTATGTGATGGGCTAGTATTCGTTTTCTTGTTCCTATCTTTTTCCTCTCCCTTTCCTTCCTCTCTCCTTCTCCTCCCTCATTTATGGTGGCTTTAAAAAATGCTACTTCTGAAATGCCATCTACTCATGTAGGTGTGTGAAATTGAGTCAGTCTGATGTTTTGGGGTTGGTTTTTTGTTTTTTGGTTTTTTTTTGGTAATGACTTTTAAACAGCCTTGATGAAGATATAGGGACTCCCACTTATTCAGCTTGAGTTTTCATTGACTTTTTGCATTCCTCTGTGTGGTTTATCAGTCCCTGACTGGCCAGACCAGTAGAAACCCTGCTGTTCTCTAGGGCCAATTCTCCAAAGAAGATGGGAATTATGGAGCTCCTTGCCACTCTCTAGTAGAGTGTTCATGTGCACATTGTTGTGCTGTAGATTATTTTCATCTCCTCTCCTATCAGCTGGAAACATAGTGACATAGCAGCAGCCAGCCTCTATCTATGCAGGCTGGTTGCTTAAATAACTGAACATGCCAAGTCAAAACTTCTAGAGCTTCCCCTTTCTTCACCAGATTTATATCCTGGCATATAAATTTTTGGAAAAAAAACCTGATCTCTGAGCTGTCTTTCTGCTGCTGAAACTCATTTCAGTGAAAGACAGTGATTTCATATCAGAGGCATAGAACCCATATGCTGTGACAGTCTCTGTCATAAGTCACTTGCTTGGATATGTGGTGTTTGCTGGTGGATGTGGGAAACTGAGGCAAGGAGAGCCTGGGACTTGTTGAAATTCAGTTAAAGCAGCAGGGATGATACTGAGGGTGGCAGTTCTCCATTGAACTATTATTATATTTTAGATTCTAGACTGATTTTTCTGCTCTCTCTAGCAAGAGAATGTTCCTACTACGTTTCAAATCATCACTTTAAGGATTTATTTAAAAAGTTGGGTTTTCAAGTGCTTTTTGAATCATATACAAACAACTTTTTATTCTAGTCCATGTCTTGAGTAGCTAGTTTAAAAGTTTTCTTTTCCTTAAACAGTGCATTCTTTGTTTATTTACACAATTTGGACAGTGTTGAAGGGTACTGAGAGGAAAGAGGAGAAGAGCAACACATTAGACTAAGCTATCTTCTTGCTAGAGTAGTTACATTCTCTTTAATGTCTTTAGAAAGTAATTTTATCCAGTCTTGGTTTAAGTGTATCCATAGACAGAACTTGCTCTATGAAGTGTTGATGCAGCATTATATAGGTCATTTCACATCTATATTCTTGAAATTTAGCTTGATTTTCCTACTCTGTTTGGATCCTTCTGCTTACAGTTGTCTCTTTAAAAATCTCAGTAAATAACTGTGTTCAGCCTGGAGAGGAGAAGGCTCCAAGGAGACTTGTTTGGTGGCCTTTCAATACAAAAAGGGGGCTTGTAAGAAAGAGTCTTTTTAGAAAGGCTGGTAACAGTAAGATGAGAGATAACTGTTTCAAATGGAAAGAGGGTAGATTTAGATTAGATGTAAGGACAAAGCTCTTCATTGTGACGTTTGTGAGACACTGGAACAGGTTGTCCAGAGTGGTTTTGGGTGCCCCATCTGGGGAAGTGTTAAAGGCAGCTTGGATGGGGCTTTGAGCAGCCTGGTCTAGTGGGAGGAGTCCCGGCCCATGTCAGGGAGATTGGAACTAGATGGTCTTTAAGGTCCCTTCCAACCCAAATCATTCTATGATTCTACATTTTCACTTAATGGTTGTTTTTTCACATTTTGCTTGGTTACAAAGCAGCTATTTTGGATAAATTAATTAGTGTACCTGAACTGTCAGTCTAAAGCCAGAGCATGGGGAGGGATGAGGAGTTCACTTTTCTTAAGCTTATTAATTTCAGTTTAAAACTGCATAAACAATTAGACCTTTTGCCTACAGAAACCTGCGTACCAGGCCATTGGTGGCTTGGTACTGAATAGTATTTATTTCCCCAGAACACATCCCTTAGGCTGCCCTTGATGAAAGTCGAAGGATGCAAAGAAAAAGTAATAGGAAGGAAGGGGAAAAGCACAGAGGGATTCTCAAATGTCTGTTTAGTTTTGCCTAAATGGGATCTTACCACTAATTTTAGGATATTTTCTACAGTGGAAAAGATCTTTTCTGTCAGAATAGCAATATCCCCACCAAAAGACTGCACTCTCTATTCTTAGAGAGTTTGAAATATCTTTGACCCAGCTTTGATCAGAACTTCGTTACCAGATGGCCTCCAGAGATTTCTTCCAACCTGAGTTGTTCCCTGACTTGGAACAGTGTTCAGCAGTTGTTGGTCACTGGCATACCTTCAGAAATAAAAGCTAGGAAGTGAAATTGAAGAAATAAAGAAAACTTACTCTGCTCAGCAAATCCCGTATTAATTTTTATTCTAGGACAGAGTATTTCCCAAAAAATCACTAGCAACTAATAACCTGACTGCATTTTTTGCCATAACAAACTTGCACACTGTCATGTAAGGATAGAGTGAAACTAAGTGGAGTGCTGCTGCTGCTGCAGATGTGATGGCCAGCAGGAGAAAAATGGATCATATGTGACTCCTCAAGAATAAGTAGCCTTTTCCCTCCTGAGCGGATTTTGAAATCTAAAAGCTAGTTGCAGTCTGATTAATTCTCTGAACATAACGGGTGTTACAGAGATAAATGGATTCAAATAGTTCAGCAAACCTTAAAAGAAAGCAGACCAGAAAAGAGCATATTAGACAAAAAGACACATCTGCTTAAAAAGATGAGCAATTCTGTTTAAAAATCATCTTAAAACAAAGACTTTTGAAATCTATCTCTTATGTGAAGGACTCCGTAATTTAAAACTCTTAACTTTGCATTTCAGGTTTGAAAGATTCTGATAACAAGGAAGCAGAAAGGATGTGTTGTTGTTAATAATATTGTTTTCTCAGTGTCTGAAAGTAGTTAGTGTCACACGTTACTCCCAAATCCTTTTAATTATCTCTTGATATTGTCGAATTGTGGATGGTTGAAAAAGATGAGGAAGTCATACTGCTTTAATGGTAACCTTCAGTAGACTGTGGGAGTGAAAGTACTTGAAAGGATTATTGAGACTTCTTTTGTAGGCTCAGGGCATCCCAAGCATTGAGTGTTATTAATTTGTTAGCATTTAACTCCCATGTTGCTGTTGACTTGTGGTTTTGTTATCAATAAGATTAGAGAAAATACCAATTCTGCTCAGTGCTTTACTTTAAGTGTCCTGGCATCAGGATGTTAATGGATTGGAGAGTTGAGTGCCCCACTGCCGGGCAGTACATCTGGTAATAATCCAGGTTTTCACATGCGTCTATCAGTCATCCCCAGTGGGGCAGATTTCCTGTCAGATCTATCATTCAGATGTTGGATCACCACCACATGAATCACCTGGGTAAATCAGATCAAGCCAGAATCAAATTCATTGTCCCCATTAAAGACAGGTATCACCCCGTAAAATACTTAATGTGTCAAAGCCGACACAATGTTCACTGAGGAAAGAGTGTAGCCCATCCATTTACTGAATGGAATAAATAAAAAGATGGAAAAGAGAATCAAAAAGGCATCCCTGCCATTGTTAATGAAGCAAAGGTGACTTGAATGTAAGACACTAGGTACAGAAGAGCTCAAGTGCTCTGCTTCAGTGATCCTTCACTCCCATACAAACCTTTTCTGATGGCTGACAGCATCATCAAGTCACAGCAGTCTCATCCTCCAATCCTGGCTCTTGAGCTATGAGTTCAGCTCCAGCAGCTGAACATTTCACAGACACAGTCTGCCTGCCTGCTGGACGCCTGGCAGGATTCAGTACATGGTATAAGAGGCACTTACAGCATCAGTTGTGTATTTACACTTGCCACATCGTCACCTCATTCCTGGAAACACTTAATCTCTCCATTCCTAAAATCCTTCCAAGAGAACTGTGTCTCATTTGAAAGACACTAGCAAACTGAGGGTCGAGAAGCTGAGTCGCAGACAATAACAAAGGGCTTGGGTTGGGATGGTTTTTTGCTTGTGTCTGTATGGTTAGAACTAAATGAACTTCTGGAAGCAGACTGGATATTGATCTTGCATCTGAATTTGGTGCCTTGACAGTTAGACTGTGATCACGTTTGTTCTTTTGGAGCACTCTGGGCCCTAGCTCTCATTTCTTCGGGGTAATGTAGTTGGAACTAAAAGAATTTTGAAGAAACTCCTGAGGACTTCACTTTCCAGTTTTAGCAGCTACCTGCCTGGGTTGCTGGCTCATTGCAAGATGCTTTTGGTTTCTCAAACCTGGTCCAGGGAGGGAAGGCTCTACCATACTGGTTTAGGTTCAGAACCTGGAGCCCAGGCACATCAATGTGAGGCACTGTAGCATTCAACCCTTAGAAAGCTAAGCCCTTGCATTTGACTGTAAATCATTCTTAGCAGTTCCTAGATCTGATAATATTTCACATTGCTATGTTTACTAAACTGATGTGTTATCCCTGCTTCATTTGTTTGCCCATAAATAGCCCTTTCTCTCCACCTTACTGGGAGTCACTGAGTCTTGGATCTGTAGTTCTTTCTTCAACACGTCTTTCTCAGCTGCCATTTCTTTACTTTTCCAGACATTTCCCCTTTGTCCTTACTTTTCTTTTTCTGTCTTTTTACTGTTGGTATTTCTGCTCCTTACCAACTGATTGGTGTCAGGTCCTAGGAGACAATGTATATCAATTAGTGTCATGACTGTCTCTTGAGAAAGCTTTCTAGGATTTGGTTCTTATTTTGTATATAAAATCAACTCAGATTAACAAGGTCCAGATTTTAATTGGTGCCTTTTACTAACATTTTTTTTGATAGTCAATGCTAATGAACAGTGTCAGCTCTTCAGGAAAGCAGTTATTCTGATATATAGCCAAGGACATGGTATATAAATACGTAGATTTCTTTTTATGATCTCTTTCAAAACATGTTGTAAGAGTCACTGGAATTATTTGATATTTCACATGTATTAATGTGTACCTTTTTCCCTCAGTCATAGCTGCTCATTAGGTGTTCTTGATTTCACTAGAATTTTTTAGTTTTCAAATATGTGCATCCAGCAATCTGCACAGTCCCTGCTTCTGACAAATGTCTTCAGGGTGCTTGTTCTGGCTGCTAATGATGTACAACAGATCACTGCAATCACCTGGAGTGTTGTTTCTTTCTGTTCTAAAGAAGGCAGCCACATTGGAAAGCTGAAACTTCATAAGCAGGAAAAGGAAGAGGAGTAAAATAAGCAACAGATATAACAGATGCCCACGCTTCTGAATGAGTAAACCTCTTGCCCTTCTGCAAACAGACATTCACTAAGGAATCATATGAATAATAAACTTTTGCCATCATGTTTTGGACCAACTGTGGCTGTGCTCTGACAACATCTAGGTAGAAGCAGAGACGGCCTGGTTTTTTTTCCTCGCGTGGATGCAGAGCAGAGGTACCGTGGAGTCCAGTACATGTGACCTACAGGGCTGGTGCTGTGGCAACAAGTAACTGTGGGGTGATTGTGTAAGAAACAGATGCTGCAGAGGCTGTAGATGGAGTGTTGGAACCTCTGGGTTTCACTTGAGGGAAAACACTTGAGAAAATGGCATACTGGGAGGTATCCAGAAAGGACAGGGGAGAAGCAAACTGTAGAAGGACTTTGGGGAGGATAAGTTTCATTTGTTACAAGTTGGTTATTGTGGTCACTGAACCACTAGTGTGGCGTTCTGCAATAAAGGATAAAAGGTCTGTGTGGATGCTGCTTGAGACAGGCTGAAGTAGGTGCCATGCTTGATCACACTCTAGTGGAATGGTGATACTGATGAATAAAATGTCCAGGTAGAACTCCTGTGTCCTGAGTGGGAAGAAAATGGTGAATATTCTTTCCTGTTGAATGATATTTTTGGTTTAGTACCTGAAGACTCCTTTAAAGGCTCTGATCTGATTTTTGGGAGCCAGTGTTGCAGGATTTATTGTAGGAGGACACAGCTGGTAAAGGAAGTTAGGAGGTTCAAAATGCTGTCCTTCTGCTGTCCCAGTAAGGTCAACATAAGTGGATGTCAAATAGCTCAGATGATTACTTATCCTGGGGAGCCATTATAGGCAGTAGCCAGGATTAGACTCTCAGCTGAGACACTGCTTCTGAGAATCGGAAAATGAGGGATTATTTAGGTGAAAAGATAATGGCTGAAAAAGCATTGTGAAACCTCAGAGTGGGAGGAAAAAGGCCAGGGCTAGAGTCAGAACTGAATAGATTAAAGGAGAATTGTTAAGATAAAAATGACATGGTAAAAAAATATGTACCTATGTTACGAAAAGCATATGGGACTATTACAATGAAACGCGCCTCAGAAATCTAATTTATCCTTCCACTCACTGGTTTTCAGATGAATGTTCTCTATTTAATTTTGAGAACAGGAGACTGTGTAAATAGCTTTTTAATGATTGTTTAAATTTGAACTTTCTAATTTAAAAGAAAAAATATTTTCTTTGTGAGACTTTAAAGCATTTCATCATCGAACTTCAGGTAAAGATTGGGATTTACAGTGAACATGCCTCCTAGTATGAGACTTGTTATAAACTATCTATACAGGCTGATTGGAACAGCCAACATTTCCAGGTCTCTTTGACACTGTGAATGGAAAATGAGGTTGTGATCAGCATATTAGGTCACTTAAGAAGGGAATTTTAAAAAAATATTTCTCTCATGCTAAAAAAAAAAAGGGAAAAAAACCCTCAACAAATCAAAGAAAAAGAAACAACAACCAAAACCCCCAAGTAAAACAACCTTCTGTACAGAGTATGAGTAAAATTATTATTTACTGTACTTAGCATTGATAAAAGAGTAAAGCCAGCATATCTTAAGCAGTGAATAAAATACTCCCCTTATCAAAATGGATGGCAGGGATCTGTTTCTCCTGCTGTTGTGACTATCCAAAAGATAAATTCCCTTAATGCATCAATTCCTCTTTCTCTATAGGTCACATTACTCCCTGGTTCATATCAATATTCTAGTTTCCAGTTTCTGAGGTGCCCAGGGCAAATCTGACACTAGTTTTCTGGGACTTACAGTTCTGAGTGTCCTCTGCCTAATATTTCTGAAGTGCCCTCTGTCTTATTTAGTACAAAAGAGCTCATATTGGTACAATATCCAGTCATTTTTTGCTGCACTCAGAAAGGGCATCTACTGTTCCTTCATTCTCATCTGCTGTGCACCACTGGCTGAGATCAGAACTATCCCAGACTGATTGTTTCTCATTTTGGCTGAATACTTTAAAGGTCTCCTGGATCCTGCAGGAGGGGATAAAGAATGGAGAGACAAAATACACATCTTGGTGAAGGCTGAAGAAGCTGCAGTTTCCTTTTATTTTCCATGCAGGGTACTTTTGTGTGTCAAAGAATTCATACAGATGGTTGTGAAAGTTGATTCTTGCAGAATCAGTTGTTCGTTGATATTTCCATATGGCCACGTTGAGCAATTCCTGTTTACTTGCATTTACGCTCACTACTGAGAATCAGCATCGAATCTGTGACATCTAAGAGTGAATTGCACGAGAAGCCAAAATCTAGGAAATAAAAAGCGTTCATTGTTCTCTGGTAGCACTTATTTGGTATCAGCATGAAGATTCATATTAAAAAAAAAAAAAAAAAAATTCACTTTAGCCTTGGATATGGTTTGCGGAGGACAATGCAACACATTCCATAACAAAATAGGATTTTGTGAGCCATGAGGAATCTTTATAAGCCATAAAGGAGACAGCAAAGAGGCAATTTCATTGAAGTATGTAGACTTAATGGCATCTGTAACATCAGTGTGAATTATTAGAGCAATTCTGTCAGTGATGGCAGTGTGGAAGTTAGAGGTGGGATCGCGAAAATAGTAATATTACATGAATTAAAAAATAAAGAGTTGGAATGCTTCTCAGTGTAACAGATAAAATGCTACTCTGCAGCAGTACTACTCCAGTAAAAAAGCATGTTTGTTGAAGTCCTTCAGAAAATATAATTAGACAATTAAAAGCAGAAAAGAGATGGTGCTTTGGGAGTAGACGAGCTGCTTTCAGAACAGGAATCTGATTCCTTCCAAAGGCCGTGGTGAGTTTAGCAGTCCAAGATAAATTCTGTCAAATTTTCTTCCTCTGGTAGTCCTGGAAATAAGAACCATATTTGGGTTCTTCACTGACAGGTCAGTATATTATTTGATACCTTTGATATTGAGGTCAACACTAGTTTTTAATTTATTTTTAGAAATAAGGCAAAAATGCAACATGAAATGGCCTGCTCAGGATCTTGTCAAAATCAATGGCAGTGCTGGGAAGAGATACCATATTAGGGAATCGGCAGTTACCTGCTTTAACTTTAGGTACCGGCTTGAATCCAAAATTCTGGTGAGAAATACTTGGACTGTGGAATTAAAAATAGTCTTCCAGCATTTATTTTTGGTTTTACTTCCTTTAATAGAAAAAAAACTGGAATAGGAAGGTGAAGGAAAGTCCTCTGGCAATCATCATAACTAGCATTGTCAGGAGACACATGCTGTAGATTGTTCCTTCCTCAGACTCAGGGGAAATGTCACAGGGCAGATGTGAGCAGCTAGGACTTTTGTCATTGCCTACAAAAGAGTAACTGTTGAGAAATACTTGTATTGTCATTACATGAGCCTTGGTTCTAGATCACAGAAAATAATAGCTGCTTTACTTAAAGCTGTGTAGTCCATTTATCCCATCCTTACTGTGCATGAACATCATGCTAGGAAATGTTCACTAGATGTTACAAATATGTTACAGAAATGCACCATGTTGTTACTTTACTTCCTAACTTACTGGAGGATCTGGCCTTGTGATCAAGCTCCTTTTAGGGAAGGAGATACTTGATCGTGTCCAGGTTTTGCACCTTTAATATTAGATCTCGGTTTTGATCAATCAAGCTTTAACTAACTTATGAGAATGAGCAGACACTTGCCAGGTTGGTCAAAGTGATGAGAAGACAACCACATCTAGTCTGAAAGCAAATACTGTCAGAAACTCGGGGAGCTGGGATGGCAAAGGGTTGTGTGCTCTTCTGAAGTTTGGGTGGCAGGTCAGAAAAAAAACCTGTGAAAAATACATATGTAGGTTATTGGGTTTGTTCTTCCCCCCCCCCCCCCCCCCCCCCCCCCCCCCCCCCCCCCCTCCGCCCTCTCCTCCTCCCGCCCCCCCGCACCCCGTCAGCCCCCCCCCCCCCG
>JAAGNO010011555.1:0-12902 GCA_033439905.1 Ceryle rudis
GTGTACAGCACTAGCTCTGAACGAGATGGCCCCCTCCTGGTGGAAGGACACAGTAGGAGCAGACGTTTCACGTCAGTCTTTAAAAATATTTTCTAACTATTTTTTGTGTCATTTTTGTCTCCTTGAACATTCTCAGAGACACTGTCCTGCACACAACAACACACTGTCACAATTTTCACTGCAGAGTTAGCCATTTTACAGACGTTCTCCTAACTCATCTTCTTTCATTCACATTACCAGGAACGGCAGTTGTTAACACACAAAATTCATGAGAAAATCAAGATTGTGGAAGCAGACAGAAGAAAGACGCTTAGCTATTTTGGTTCAAGACAATATAAGTGGTTCCCAAGGCAGTTTTCAATCAGTGAGAGTTTCAAGTATGGAAATAGGCATGCTCCTATCAAAGATGCTGGAAACAGAGAAAGACAGTCACTTGAATATGAACAATTGCATTTTAGCTTTCACATAAAATCCTGCTGCTCTTAACCAGTTTCATCCTCTGAGCTGTGTCAGTTAAAGACACAGTATCCATAGCAGGGGATCTATAGCAGCCAAACAGTCATGAACCTCAGCTAAACTAAAACAGAAAAGCTATGTCTTTGTAGCTCTGCAAATACACAGGACACCTGATTGCAGAGCGAAAATGGTACCATTTTGACTCTGCAAATACACAGGAAACCTGAGGACATTAATTAGGAGTAGTGGGATGGTTAAAAATCTAAGAAAGTCTTATTTCTAGGCTGATTTTGCATTTTTGCAGGTGGGAGGTATTTTGTGAACCCAAAATTTTACACAAATTGTAGATGATAAGACCAAGAAAGAATGAGGTAAAGGCATTGTTTGTGTACTTAATACTAATGGATTATCTCTTTAATGTAAATTGTTTAGACCTATCATGCATGGACCATTGATAGTACTGTCGAAAACTAAAAAATAATAGCTGACAGGACACAGAAATGATGTGGTAATGACAACAGCATTACTTCCCAAAGAGAATAGCTAAGCAGACACACTTCATAACGTTTTAGATGTTTCACATGCTGTGGTAGTGATGATGCTCGTTACCAGAAACCCCAGGCACAACTCAGGACCCCACTGCGCTGAGTGCTGCATAAGCACAGAACAAAACAAAGTCATTCTCACACAGGAGGTGAAACATAACAAAGCCAGTTTTATATCAGATCTTAGTCGTGCACATGCGTCTTTGAAGTCTGTGTATGCAAAAAAAAAAAAAAAAATGCAGGCAAGACATATCCAAGGATTTGGTGCTTTCAGTTTTAACAGCTTAACAAGCCAATTAGGTAGCAGCAAACCTCGGGCTTTTTTTTCTCAGTGTGATTCGTATTTCTCACCAGCGTGTTCTGACCTTAGCCTGAAAAAAATCAAGTACATTAGGACATTTTTGAAATGCCTTCTTTCATGCCTTTTTCCTGTGTGCTTTGTTTCTGTCCTGCCTAGGAAAACCTTCACGCTGCAGGAGGTAAGTAGATAAAGGCTGTGGGCAAGGTACTGGGTAAAGGCCCCAGCTGTCCCAGGAGATTTGTTTTCCTCCTCTCACACCACCTTCATCTGGGAAGTTCTCAACAACAGAAACACAGCCAGCACTTGCCACCATTCCCTGTCATCTCTGAGATTCACACTTTCATCTGCTTAATAGTGGAAATTCCATTTTCTGGATTTTTTAATTTTTTTTTTAATGTAGACACTACTGTCTGTGAATATTATGGAGTAAGGAGGCACCGCACAAGCTGAACTTATGTCTTCTTGTCTTGGTCACCTGAAATTTAAAATAAATAAATGCAAACAAGAGGAAATAGGTAACAAGTGTAGCTTTTTACAGTAATTGTTTTAATTGTAATTGTTCAGTGACCCAGCCTGTCTGCCATCAGTTCCATGCCAGTGACTGAGAAAGATAATGAAAAAGATCATGTCTGGTTTTCCCACCCAGTTCTTTACAGTTGTAAAAGAAACCCAAAGTTTATCAGCTGATATACTGGCGTTGTAACTGATAATGGCTCAGGTGAAAGGGAGGAAAGCAGGAGGAAGAGCTGGAATGAAGGGCCCCTTCTTCTTCACTTCCTTCTGCATCTCTTGGCTTCTGTATCATCACATATACAAGTAGTTGGTTTCACGTATGGATTTGCCATGTGATATTTCTGTCTTGACCAAATCATCAAGTGTTCAGAGTTTTCAGAAGCAGATTGTTTCAGATTTTTCAGCTTGTTTTGCAGACAGAAGAATCAAAATCATGTGAAAGGAGGTCAATAGGAGTTAAGTATATAATCTGTTTAGGATTTAGCAAATCCTACACAGACCTTTTTGGATTTCTAGGTACTTAACTACCTCCATAAAGTGGACCCTGTAGAAATTTCTGAAGTTTGGATGCTGAAGAGAATCCAACCACTAACTCCCACAGGTTTGTTTCACTGCGCCTTCCACTGCAGAAAATTCCCCACCAGAGTGGGGTGTGTGGTAGGTTGTTGTGGGGAAATGTCAGGGAGAAGGAATGAGTGCCGAGACTAGGCTGTTTTATCTGAAGAAGGTGGAGTGACTGTTTCATTCTGTACATGTAAGATAGCACTGGCTATAGCAGAGTATCATAATGTAAATGAAAGAAGGATTTTGTAAGACATGATTGAGAAATAGGATATTGTCATCAGTTTTAATGATCTCATAGTGTCCTCAAATCTTTTTATAAGATATTGAACTTGGTCAATGTATTTGAAGAAAATAAACATCTGGTCAAAATAATATCAGTTTGCTGCCTAAGATTTACTAAGACACACTGTTGACAGCTGTTAATTACAGATAGCACTATCGTAATAGCTATAATAGCGTGACAGTAAGTTATGACAGTAGCTTAGCAGTTATGACAGTACAACTAGGCAAGTATTTAATCACATTAAAGGACATGCAGGATGACAAAAGTAATGATTCCAGACCAAAATGGAAACATTTCCGTGTGTTTTATAAAAACTAAAGACACTTGAGCTGAGAAGTTAGTTAATACAGAGAGATTACTCTAATTGTGAAATGGCAGCACTACCCAAGAGCACTGATCAAATCATGCCCCCTGAACCAATGTGCAGGCTGCTGCAAAGTGCTGGTTGGTCTCTGCTCTTTAAGCAATCAGCATCTCTTTCATTTAGGTCGAAAAAGATTAGCGTCACACCCTCATTTCTGAGTACCCATAGCTCAGATTACAAGGAGCAAGAGGAAGGTGCCCATTTTTTCCTAACCCACGTGAATAAGCAAGCTCTTTCTTTTCTTTTAGGGCCATATCCATGCAGACACTGATCAGCCCCAAGCTGCTTCAAACAAGAGAAGATCAGTTCTGGCAAATGGAGCTGGAGCAGAGGAGGAAAAGAACTGTGGTTACTTCTGTCCTGCCACTCCTCCTGCTGGCTGAGCACCCAGTCTTTATGCTTGACAGAGACCTTCTGTCCTCCCACAAAGGCCCATGTTTGAGGATAACAAACAAAATCTCTGCAAAGGTTTGTCAAGATGGAAGCTGGGCAGTCATAGGTCCAAGGCTTGGGTTGTTAGCACGGTGAAGGCACACCGGTTTGAGAGCCCAGTATGACTGCAGTCCTTGTCTCTGAAAGCTGTAGTTTATAACACAGAAGCAAAATCATAGCATCGTAGAACAGTTTGGCCCAGAAAGGACCTCTAAAGGTCATCTAGTCTGGCCCTCCTGCAGTGAGCAGTGGCATCCTCAACTAGGTCAGGTTGCTCAGAGCCTCACTGAGCCTCACCTTGAGTATCTCCAGGGTGGGGCCTCAACCACCTCCCTGGGCAACCTGTTCCAGTGCTCCACCACCCTCATGGTAAAGAACTTGTTTCTAACATCCAGTCTAAATCTGCTTTTTTCTAGTTTAAAGCCATTGCCCCTTGTCCTGTCACTCTAGACCTTTGCAAACAGTCGCTTTCCAACCTTCTTGTCAGCCCCCTTCAGTTACTGGAAGGTGGCTACTAGGTCTCCCGAGAACCTTCTCTTCTCCAGGCTGAACAACCCCAGCTCCCTCATCCTGTCCTCATAGGAGAGGTGCTCCAGCCCCCTGATCATTTTCATGACACTTTGCTGGACCTGCTCCATCAGGTCCATGTCCTTCCTGTGCTGAGGGCTCTAGAACTGGACGCAGTACTCCAGGTGAGGTTTCATGAGAGCAGAGTCATTTGACATCTGCAGCTGCAGGTTACAAAATGACAGTGAGTGACTTTTTTTGTGTGTGAGATTAAATTCTGTAAATTCTACTGGCCCTCCATGCACACACAGTGAAATATCAATCAGAAGATGAAAATATTGTTAAAATGGGCATTTTCACTCTACACTGAAATTACCTTGAAGAGTGATTTATATTTTACTTCTACCTTCTCCCCCTTGCCTCCCCCACCCAAAAAAAAAAAATAAAATTCAAGTTTCTGTTATTTCAAACTGCTTTTAATGTTGTGTATTTAATGTACAGATAAAAACTACACTGTGCTTTTTGCTTGGACACTGACAAAGGCACATAATCCAGTATATACTTGACATTTTTGAATGATGAAAGACAACCCAGACAGCTGAAACCGGCCAGAGAGGAACCACTTTAAGCAGCAACTCCATGGTATCTAACTGAATGAGCATGGCTGCCTTTGACAATATATGTTTCTTTGCAGTATTCTATCCAGAAAAAATGATCCCAGATTTCAGCTGGTCCCGTAATACTCTATAATTGACCTCAGCAGTGCTTGGGTCAAAGAGCAGAAATTAGGGTAAATGCAATATGAGCAAAAGCCTGTAATTTGTTTGGTTCACTTTTTCTTTTTGCATGGTAACACTGAATAAAATGCTGTAGCCTGTCAGACATCCCTTGTTTTCCAGAGATTTGCAATAATCTACCCTTAATTATTGCTCTGAGGTGAAAACAGGAGCCACAATGAGAGCATCTATAAATGACCAGTGCATGCTATGGAAAACATCTCACACCTCTTGCCAATGCCAGGGGCTCCAGGATTTGCTATCGATATGGGAGCTTCACTATTTGCCAGTAAAAAGACTGAGATTTTCTCTTTGACAACAATTGTATTTGGTTTGTGTGTAAAGGTTTTGGTAGTAAGGGGGGCTACAGAGACGGCTTCTGTGAGAAGCTTCCCCTATGTCCAGTGGAGCCAATGCCAGGTCCAGGATGGACCTGCCACCGGCCAAAGCCAAGCTCATCAATGACAGTGACAGTGCCTCTGTGATAACATATTTAAAAAATAGAGAAAACTCCTCCTCAATAGCAGCTGGGAGAAAGAAGTGAGAATATGTGAAAGAAACAACTCCACAGGTCAGTGAAGAAGGAGGAGGAGGAGGGGCTCCAGGCACCAGAGCACAGATTCCTCTATAGTCTGCTAAAAACCATTCTGAGGCAGCTTATGAAGGACCCCACATCAGAGTAGGTGGATGTGCCCACCTGCCCAGTCTGTGACCCAGTGGAAAAACAAGCCCACGGTGGAGCACATTTACTGGCAGTTCTTTCCCCAACTAGAGCAGTCTTTCTGAAGGACTACACCACATAGAAAGGACCCATCCTGTAGCAGTTTGTAAAAAAACGCAGCCTGTGGAAAGGACTGACATTGAAGAAGTTCATGGAGGACTGTCTCATGTGGGAGGGACTCCATGCTGGAGTAAGGAAAGAGTGTGAAAAGTCCTCCCGCTTGGGGGGGAATGAGCAGCAGAAACAACATGTGATGAACTGACTGTAGCCCCATTCCCCTACACTGCTGGGAGCAAGGAGGTAGACAAAACTGGGAGTGAAGTTGAGCCCAGGAGGAAGGGCAGGGTGGGAGGAAGGTGTTTTAAGATTTGGCTTTATATTCTCATTACACTACTCTGATTTAATTAGTAACAAACCAAACTTATTTCCCCAAGTAATGTCTGGTTTGCCCATGATGATAATTCCTGAGTAATGTCTTCTTGTCTTTATCTTGAAGGTGAATCCACAACATCTCTGGCAACCTGTTCCAGTGCTTTACCACCTTCACAGTGAAGAACTTCATCCTTACATGCAATATAAATCTATCTTCTTTCAGTTTAAATCCATTTCCATTTGTCCTATCCCTACATGCGCTTGTAAAAATTCCTTCTCCAGCTTTCATTTACTATCTGGCAAGGGATATCAAGAACAAGAAGAAGGGTTTCTTCAAATACATCAGTAGGAAAAGGAAGACTAGGGAAAATGTGGGCCTGTTGCTGAATGATGTGGGTGCCCTGTTGATGGTAGATACTGAGAAGGTGGAGTTATTGAATGCCTGCTTTGCTTCAGTCTTCACTGTTAAGAAAGCCCCCCAGGAATCCCAGACCCTGGAGCTAAGAAAGTAAGTCTGGGAAAGGAAGATCTCCCTTGGTAAAGGAGGATCAGGTTAGAGATCACGTAGGTAAGCAGGACACTCACAAATCTTTGGGCCCTGAGAGGATGTACCCACAAGTGTTGAGGGAGCTGGCTGATCACTCCATCATTTTTAAAAGAATTGTCACGGAGAACAGAAGAGGTGCCTGAGGACTGCATGAAAGATAGTGATACTCAGGGAAATTGCAAGAGGAAATTGAAAGACTGAGGAGTATCAGCGAGCCTGAACAGGAGATAGACTGGTGAAGCCAGGCTCTACCCTCCTTGAAACAGAAATGGGAGCACCCATCAGAAAGTACCCAGGATCAGGGGGACCCTGAACCCTGCCCATGTCAGATCAGAGGCAGTAGGCTGGATGAGGGGAGTGAATGGAGGCAAGTTCATAGTCAGGCTGCAAGCAAACTCCTTCTTTGCTGACCTCACCCCCAAGTGCCACTTAAAAAGAGATACAAGGCTTTGGTTGAGATAGACCAGCCAAATGAGGATGTGGTCAATGGGTAACACACACTAGAGGTATGTCCACAGTCAGAAAAGCCTACCACCCATGTCACAACCACATCCACAAGGAAGAATAGAAGGTATAAACCTTCACCAGTTATAGGTGACTCCCTTCTGAAAGGAACACAGGCTACAATATACCAGGTGGACCCCCCTCACAGGGAAGTCTGCTGTCTCCCTGTAGCCCAGGAAGACACTAGGAGACTTCCTAGCTTGGTAGGGTCCTCAGACTATTACCCTTTAGTGATCTTCCATGTGGGTGGTGATCTTGATGACACTGGTAGTCCAAGAACAATCAAAAGAGACTTTAGAGCTTTGGGACAACTGGGGAGGGAATCTGGGGCACAAATCATCTTCTCTTCTTTCAGTCACAGGCATTAACACTGGAATGAACAGGTGAATACAGGCTATTAATACATGGCTCTGTAGCTGGTGTCACTGTAGCAATTTTGGCTTTTTTGACAATGGGATGACCCGTACAGCACCAAAGTTGCTGGCAACAAATGGGAGACACGTTTCTTAAAGGTGGAAAAAAGGACTAGTCTCTTGGGAGAATTATAGGAACATTGTCAGGGTGTGTAGGGATGCAACAAAGAAGGCCTTTGCCCTCTGTGGCAAAGAAGGCCAATGATATCTTGTGCTGCATTAAGAAGGGTGTGGCCATCAGGTTGAGGGAGCTTCTCCTACTCCTCTGCCCTGCCCTAGTGACACCAGATCTGAAGTACTGTGTCCATTTCTGGTCTCCCCAGTTCAAGAGACACAGGGAAATACTAAAGAGAGTCCAATGGAGTCTACAAGGATGATGAAGGGACTGGAACATCTCTCTTACAAGAAATGGCTGAAACACCTGAGGTTGTTTAGTCTGGAGAAGAGGATATTGTAAGGGGATGTTATTAACATTTACAAATATCTGTAGGGTGGGTGTCCAGTCTCTTTTCAGTGTTGCCCTGCAGTAGGACAAGGGGCAACGGTCACAAACTGGAACACAGGAAGTTCCACCTCAACATGAGGAAAAATTTTTTTCTGTGAGGGTAATGGAGCCTGGAGCAGGTTGCCCAGAGAGGTTGTGGAGTCTCCTTCTCTGGAGAGACTGAAAACTCACCTCGATGTGATCCTGAGCAAACTGCTCTAGATGACCCTGTTTTAACAGAGGAGTTGGACTTGATGATCTCCAGAGGTCCCTTCCAACCCACACCATTCTGTAATTTGGTGATTCTGAAATCAACATGGTAAATGTTTAACCAGTTCTTTCAAGGCTGAAGTAGTATGAACAGGAGAGAACTTCTCTGGGAGCTTGAAGAGTTCTATGTATTCTGCTTCTTTAAAATAATAATAAAAACATATTCTGTTTATTTAGATCTCCAATACTGAAAAAAAAAAAAAATTATATAATATTAAAATTTTAAAGCATTTAAGTGTCATGGGAAGCCATACTGAGATTTCAAAAATGAAACCGAGAATTTATATCGTTCTAGAACTTTTGTCTGAAGCCTTTGACTTGAGACTATGCAAAGATATTGCTACTTACTAACCATTAGTTATTTTCCTTCTGCATCCAGCCAACAGACAATGCTTCCACTATAAGCAGCCCTGTGTAGCTCACCCCATGACATGAATTCAAAAAGCAGTGTTGCACTGTCTGCAATGACAAAATTATTTAACTTTAAAAAAAAGTTAAAAGTAATACTTTATAAAATCTCATAAGAAACATTTGTATCATATCTGAAGGAAATAATTGCACTACTAGTTTAATGGAAAGGGAAATATCTCATTTTCATTCATTTGCTAACAATATATGCAGTGAACATTCAAAAAATGTTAATTCTAAACCAAATATTAAATAAGTGTCACTGGCATCTGGAGCACATTTCAAGGCTTCCATGATTTTAACCAAGTGAGCAATCTAATTCTTTCTGATATATTCAATCTGATTATGGATTTAAGAGGCCATAAGTACATAGTTCACATTATCTCCATAAAACTGTTCTTTTCAGCTAGAAAAGAAAGCATTAAAGTTCAGAGTTATTCAGTTTAACAGTTCTGAATAAACATTTATGCCCATATAAGTGGGAAAATGATGAAAGAGGAAATATTCTTTTCATTATTCCCTAAAATGGACACAGTGAACACTTCTAAACATTTGCCATTTTACCTAAGATGTGTCTATTGCCTGGGAAAGCACATATATTAGTTGCAAGTATCATTAGCTCTATTCATTGTTTTCATATAACCTATTAGCATTAAGTTATTTTGTTGTTCCTCTAGTGCTACCATGAGAGAAAAAAAGTAATTATTTAATTTTTTCCACAATATTCGTAGAGAAGTCTTTGGAAAACAAAGGAAGTTAAGGAAATGGTATAGAGTACTATGCATTAACGCACCACACAACATTTCTAGGCAGCATTTGGAGACAGTTTAGTAAAAGTTTTAAGTCTGCCCTTCAGTCTTATCCTACTTTGTCATCCAATGACAAATGCTGCAGGAATAACACCAAAACCAAAAACATAGTAGAGGAAATGGCATGGAGCAGATTGTGTGAGCCTGCACCCTGGGGTGGCTGCAGCTGGTTGTAGGGTCCTCTCCATTTGGCAGAGATGGGAGCTGGAGCTTGTGCCCAGCTCTGCACTGAAAACACCATGACACTCAGCTGTAGCATTACATGAACTTGATTACTTTTCCATAACTTCAGTGCTCTTGGTAGATACATGACCCAAATGCACAGTTTGGGCTCTCTTTGACATCAAAATCAAGACATAGCACATGAGGGGGCAAATCAGAGCTGTGGTATCAAGCAGCTTCTTTAGGCTGGATAAGCAACACTCTCGAGGTACTTATAAAGCACCCTGACAACGCGCCCAGGGTGAAGAGACTTGATTTGGACTGCTGAAGCTGCCAGCAGCATTTGATGGGGTTGCTCCTAGCTTCCAGCTCCTACCTAATAGGGCCAATGGGGTAGCCAGGTCATGTACAGGTGAACAGCATTAACCTAATTCTACCTAAAGTAGTGCAGCATTTATCCTCTTCTCTTACTTACCATCTGCGGGTTTATTTGTTGCTCTCCAAATGAGTGAAATTGAAAGGAGGTAAAGCAATGTCTTGGTATTTTGTGATTTTGAAATGGATCACTACACCATCTGGCAAAAATAGTAACATTCTGTCACTTTGAGTCATGTCATCCCTGTTAGAGCATCATGTGTAGCCACTCCGCAGTTCTCTTATCCAATCAAAGCTTCTTACTCCGCCAAAACCAGGCTGCTGGAGCAGAGAATCTTCTGTGGAGCCCCTCCTATTCTGGCTGACATCTTGGGAGTTGTTAACCAGCTCTGATCCTGCCTGAAGACTTCAAAATATACAGGAGTAGATAGACCAGTTTTCAAATAGACACCGATAAATGGGATTCTATAAGCAAACAGTTCTGCACTAGATGTTAACCAGTATATATCCAAGGAAGCTGTCTGCAGCCCAGGTAATGATTTAGCAAGACATCCCCTCTGATGCTGTAGCAAAACCTGCAGACTGGAGACTGGGTCCAGGCTGAGGTACACACCCTAGCCACATGCTGACCATATGCATGGAAAGACCCAGGCAGAGATCAGTCCTCTTCCCTCTTGCGCTGCCCCTGCCAAATTGCTTCCATAGCAGGAATTTGGACACCTGGATCAGAAAGGAGCTATGGCATACCTCAGCCATACTCTGAGTTCAGAGAACCAGGACAGCAGGTTGAAGTGAAGCATGCCTTTGCCGCACAGTCTGGATGTAATCTCCTGGGCCACTTCTGGAGCACCAAAAGACAACTATAAATCTCTCAGAGGTGCTTGATAAAGGAGTGACAATTCCTGTCCTCAAAATGAAAGTCAGTAAGGCTGGGACACTAACAGAAAAGCAAACCAACTGTTTTAACTACACCATAGAGAATGTGGTAAATTTTGCAGTCCTTAAACTCCTTAACTCAAGAACATGTGTCTTCCTGAAGGGGCAGTTCTTGTTTCACAACCTGTTTCTGGGTAACATTTTGAGTGGGAAACTATGAACCACACACTTGCCTGGTCTTACATATATATCATTCTCAGAGCTAATGTTCATCCTGAGGAGAAAGAGATTGAAAATTTTAAAAATAATATTTTGAAGGTCTTGATTTTTTTAACTGCTGTTTCCTTATTTCACCTCCTGAGGTATCCCAAAAAGCTATACGTGGTTCAAGCAGATGATACATTTCATCAGGAGAGGTAACAGAAATTAATAGCACACCTAGACACCTCAGAGCTGCAGAAGAAAGAAATTAAGCTCATTCCATAAATTTCCCTTTTAGAAGACATCTCTGTTAAAATGTAGAAGTGAAGCCATAAAATATTAGTGAAAAGGCAATGAAATGTGGAAGTTATCATAAATTGAGAGACATAAATGCCTTCTAAATATATAGTAAGAACAAACCTGAAACCTTATTAATGCTTCTATTATGGCTTACTGCACGTTACAAAGTCTGATTTGCAAAAGGTACCACTCCAAACCTATTTCTGTGAAGCTCCTGGTAAATAAGATTCTTATCTGTTGCGCAAAATGGTTTGCACCGTAACAAATGCAATTTTGCAAGTATTTAGTCAAACCGTGGTATAGGTGTAAAATTAGTAGCAGTCACGTGATCATATTTTTGGCTGGATATATGGAAGTAAGCAAATATTTGAAAGTAACTACTATTCTTTTGATTAGTGCAGAAAAAGTCTTTAATACTCCAGTGAATTACACATATGTAACTGATGAGAGAAGTCAATGCTTCAGAAAACACAGGTACTGATGGCAACAGCTGTTACTTTGCTTAAATTCTAAGACATTACCACAAAGGGCAAAAACCTAATAGATTATATTTCTACAGCTTGTGTCCAGGCAATTCCGTCATCACATTTATCCCTCTCCAAGTCGCCACTAAGGGTGGTTGCAAGGGAGTCATCCCTGCAAGACTCACCCCTGCATGACAGTAAAGCACAGGGAAACTCCAGGGGTATTTTAGCCAGTGGGAGCCCCACCACTTTTGTTGTCATGTCTATATGCTCACCCACTAACAATCTCACATAACAATTAAAGAGATTGATACCAGGCACTGTTACCAGTATGACAGCTAACCTTTACATTTATAATTACCTTCCATTTGCTCTTTGCATTACATCTTCCCATACATGATTTCCCAAATAAAAAACAAAACAAAACAAACATGACAAGTCATCCTGAATTAGCCATTGTGCTATAAAATCACAGATTTTATACTTTATGATATTTTGTCTACCTGAGCCCTCCCTAAAATCATTTAAGACTTCTCATCTCCCAGTGACACATGCTTGTGAAATGTCACCGTTCACAGCATTTGATCACGTTGTGAGAGAAGTTGTCTTGATAAGCGCTGGAACTCATCAGTCGCTGAAGGTGTCAGCTAACATCTCTCAGCATCATTATTTCTATTTCATCTGAAATTCCATGGTAACGAGTCTTTAAACACTGGCAGCAGGGAGGTGGAATAATGTAATTTGTAATTTAAAAACTAGGTAAAATGGGACAAGTTACAGAGTATTTGAGGGGATATTCTCGTCTCAGCGCACTGGGCTAAAGCAGCTCTTTTGCAGAGCACATGGGTTTGAAAATGCAGCATTTGTACAACAAAGCCATTCTCAGCTGAAAGCCAAAGGACACCAGAAAGCAGAAGACAGTGACATCCTCACTGGTGGCACTACTCCATGTTATGGTGGTGGTGCCAGCATGTTCTGCCAGCGGGGCAAAGTCACAGGTCTACAGAGACCCCAGGGAGCAAGTGTCAGTGGCTTAGTGGGCCAGGCGGTCAGGTTCCTCACCAGGGTCGTCCCACTGCACTCCACCTCTGGAGGTGGTAAGTGAGGATGGACTGCAAATCTGAAGCAATTTTAGCTCCATCCCACCAGCCAGCTTCAACAATAGTAAAACCTGAGCACAGAACAAACCTACAGTTTCTGAATTGTTGAAGTATTTTCTGTCTGTTTTCATGTTCAATAGATTGCCTGTTAAGAT
>JAAGNO010011555.1:13002-64628 GCA_033439905.1 Ceryle rudis
CAGAACAAACCTACAGTTTCTGAATTGTTGAAGTATTTTCTGTCTGTTTTCATGTTCAATAGATTGCCTGTTAAGATGGTCAAAATATTCATCATTCGTTTGATGTCAAATTAGGGAGAGGGGAAATGTCATAAAAAAAATGGTGATTTTTATTAATATATTGAAACTGAGAAATGGCAGTTAAATAATATTAGAGTTCCATGATAAAACCACAGTTTCCAGTTCTAACTGGTAGTAATTTTATGCATGCAGTGTAAGTTGTTGAATCACCTTCAATTAAACAAATAGAAAAAGTTCCAATTAGCCTTAAATGTATTCAGATGTCTTTTTAGAAATAATCATAGTGATGTGGCTATTAAACAATCCATCGTGAACTCCTTGATTCAAGATATATTAAATACATTGACAAAGCATCTTTATAAACTGAAATGCATTTTTCTTCAGTGCCTTTTTCTCTGTTTATTTTGAATATTATAGAAAACAATACCCATGAAATCTTCACCTAAGACTGCACAGCTAAGGAAATGTTTAATTGCATGTTTTAGTTTGGACTTGCCTTATTATGTCATTGTTTAAAGCAAGATACAACTTACTATTCAATAGTATTCATGCATTGTTATCTCTTAAGGCTTATGAATATTTCAGCAATACTCTCTGAATGCCTGTTATGGACAAAGGTGATTGTGGGAGAAACATCTGTTCAGTTTTGGATGCCCTTGCTCAAGAAAAATATAGTCAAGATTTAAAAACTCCAGAGAAGACACTACTAAAACACTGATTTAAGTTGCAATTACTTAGTCTAAAGGAAAAAAAAAGTCAAATCCAATCTACAAATGCATGAATAGCTGACACCCCTCTCCTCTGAGCGGACGTTCAAAACTCATAACAAAAGCAAGGGCAAAAACAGAGTGAAAACAGGAAATAAAAAAAAAAAAAAGGTACAGTGCTTGAAAATCAGTTGGTGTAAGAACAAATTGTAAAAAACAGTGAGTCAAAGCTGCCAATCTAGGTCCCTTCTCATGCAGAATTATCCCCTTCCTTACTTTTGTTAAACCTATTCATGTGTTAGGCAATAGGACCAGCCACGACTTTCATGGAGAGATAACATACACAGGCTAGCAGATACACTCTTCCAGCTTTACAGTAAATTAATAGAGATGGGAGCTTCACTTTTTCCTTTTTATTTTGCTTGTCTCCAGAGTGACTGTCATAATAGTTAACCAGTGTCCAGAGTCCGGAGAAAACCATTAGTAGGCAAATAATAACCAATAGCAGCATGTTCCAGGAAAACCAGGGGAATTTTACATGTTCCTTGTCTCAGTTTGGAAGGAAAATCATAGCTTTCTGTGAGAACTGCAGTGGAAAACCACGACTCTGAAAGAATTTATCTGTCCTGAAGGTCACAAAGCAGCAAATTCAGAGCAGACTGAATCAGAAGAGAGGCAGAGTAGGAAAGAAAATGTAGCAGCCCAGCTAAGTGGGAGAGAATTTTGGATTGCCTACTGTTCCTCAGCTACAGTGCAAGGTTTCAGGAGTTCAGTTTCTCTTACCTATAAGATATCATGGTTTAGACACAGCTGAGAGCTAAGCACCATGTGGCCGCTCACCCACCCCTCACCCCAGTGGAATGGGAAGAAAAAGGGGGAGAAAAAGACAAAACCCTGTGAGTTAAGGAGAATGTAATAGAACGACATAAGAAACAATAGTAATAACAATTATTGTAATGAAACTGTGTATAAAGGGAGTGATATAAAATGCACCAAACTGCCTAGACAAGCCCCAGGTACCCTGCCCAGCCTCCTCCCCCCTCCCCCAGCTTATATAGAGGGCATGATGTCATATGGTATCAAATATCCCATTGGCTGGTTTGGTTGTCTATCATGTCTGTGGCCTCTCTCAGTTGCTGGTGAAAATTAACTCTGTCCTAGCCAAACCCAAGACAAAGTTACCCTGTTTTGTGGCACTGTCAGTCCAGGTCTTTTCTTCTGGTTACCCAGTTTCGAAATGAGCTTAAGTAAGCAGCTTATTTTACTGGCAAAGGAATCACACCCCATTTCAAGGCTTGCAGAGGTGGTGTCAGTGACATTAAACTGTGTCAGACAAAGTCAGACCTCATTAAAAGTTAAGAACTCTGTGCAGGATACTCTAGTGAGTTTGAAGAGATTTCTTATTGATATTGGTTTGGTTTTTAAGCATAAGAGCTAGTGATTGTTCTGGAAAATTCACAAGGGTGATGACTATCGGTGATAAGAGGACTGCTGAAAGTTAGCTGTGTAGTTTAATAGCTGCTCTTCTTCTGAGACAAGCAGTAGAAAGATTACAGTAAAAATTTGCTCTTAGTTTCTAAAAAAAGATGAGGGTCTCTGAAGTGCTAATGTAATGCGTTATAAAATCCTAAACTAACTCTATAAAGAGAATTTGAAACAGGCATTAGATGCAGTATTCTTGTTTGCCAAATCAACTACTCTGACTGATGAGCTTCTTCACCAGTTCACAGATGTGCAAATGTCCCCACAGTGCTTTTGACATTTCCAACCATTGAAGCTTCTCCTGGAGGAATGACATTCAGGGAAAAAGAAAAATGCCTTTTGCTTGTTAACCTTTTGGCCTTTCTGAGGGGAAAGTCAGACCCACTTTCTAAGTGAATAGACATGGACATCTGTCCCCCAGGAACTTTTACTCAACAACTCATTGACTGTAACATTTACCCAAAAAGAGAGCTATGAGGATAGATGGGAAAAAATGAATTTGTCATGCAAATTGCCTAGGTTTTGAAGAAGCAAAGGTATTAAGAACGTGGATGAAGGTGTGGAAGGAAAAAACATGGGTGAAAACAAAAATACCCTGGGACTGGCTTCTGTTGAAAGCCACAGTCTGTCAGGAGGTAGGAGACTGCCAGTGTCTGAATCTGAAGCTGCTTAAATCAGGGGCAGTTTCCTTTGCTGCTTCAGCAGTCTTGATCCACCAAGCAAAAGTGATGCTTTAGAGCACATTGCTTCACAGAAGCCTCCTCCTTTCCTCCACATGGAGCCAGGGAGTAGGGGGTGCCCTCGCTCATAATCTCACTCTGGACAATTACGACTGGGAACAGGAGTGTGCGGCAGAAGTAATTTATGTTATACACTGCCATCTACTGTGTCTCTACTCAAACTACGACACAAAACTCAAGCCTAGAAAATATGGAACTTCAAATGAAATTATCACTGCATGTCACTCTCATTGTGCTTCAAAGGTGGATTGCATAAGGGTATAGAGAACAAACCCAAACCAATGTGAAAATAAATACAAATGGTATATATGGCCACTAAAGGTCCCGAGTTTTGCACAGTGAAGGAGACTGACCATATTTTTTCATTTTGAAAATAAAGATTTGATGTCTATTATCACTTTAATGAGTGATAGCATATATGAATAAACTGGAACAATCTTTAGTGACATAAGATGCTTACAAGAATATTTGGATGTCTTGCTGACTTTTATCCTATATGAAAATGTATGTTAACCCCCAAGAGTGAGCCTCAGGAAACCTGTCAAATACATTGGTTTATATTCCAGCTCAGAATCTCCCCAAGGCAGTAGCTATAACCTATTTATAGATAACCAGTTAGCTGATAATCTGAGGGAGCAGCTGGTCTTTTGAAGTGCTGAGAGCAGACCACAAAGTGTTACACAACAATCACAGAGAAAAGACGTTGACACAGCACAGTGCAGGACTTTGTGAAAGAAATACGAGATTTTTCCAGGAAACCTTGGGGATCTTGGCAGCCCTGCCACACTCCTGCCAGCTTCAGAAGGACAAGTCATGGCATCACATTTTTCTCTGTGTTAATCAAGTATGATCCGGTGGCAGCTTCGTTTATTACTGTAGATCTCCTTTGGAAAAAGCTATAAGATCTCTTCATTTAAAAAACAAGCCTGTTTTCCATCCAGGTGCTGTATGTTCTCCATGAATAGCACGATGGATCTATTCCATAACATGGTTTGTAGCCCCACCTGTTTTTTCCCTTCTTCACAGTATTTTTCTCTACCTGAACATTGTAATGATATATGAAGAGGAATAATTTCTACTGGGGAAAAAAAATAATTTTTCTACTCACATTACCCACTCTGCCTGATTCTCCCAGTCCTCAATTCTATTTTTGCTTCAGGGCAGCAAGGGTTACATAAAGAAAGTTGTTCCAGCACATGTCCAAGTTAGAGTGAATAACCAGACATTCAGCAATGTATGAAGTCAGAATGAGTGATAGTTTTAAGGCTAATTTATTTTCATATTTCTTTCTAATATTTCTTTATTATGTCCTGGTACCTCACTGCCTGAAGTCTTTTACCATAGTTAGGTAAGGACAGTCAGTTGCCCAGGTGCTGGATGGCAGATGAATAACCAGCAATTCTGAAAAAAAAGGGAGCTGTCAGTTAGTATGGATCACAAGCCAAACATGAGTCAACAGCATCATGCTACTGAAAAGAGAAACATCTAGCTGAGGTGAATAAATAGAAATGTAGTCTGCAGCACTATCAGGATCATCTCTCCATCCTACACAGCACTGGTTAAACTTCAGCTGGAATACTGCACTGGGTGCTGCTCTTAAAGAAAATTTTAAGCATGTTGGTAAAAGTCCCAAGGAGACTGATGATTGAATGAGGTGTGGAAAGTAATCCGAGAGGAAAGAAAGAGGGTATTTGGCCAGTAGCAGAAAAGACTAAGAAGGAACATGAGAACAGCCTGCACATATAAAAGACTGCTATTTAGAAGGGACAAATTTGTTCTTTGGACTCATCTTGGAGGAAACAGAGGTAAGAGGATCAAAGTTCGATGAGAAACTCATATTGTACATTAGAAAATTATTTCAAACAGTAAAAAATAATGAATTGCTGGAGAATTCTGGAGTGTCCATCCTTAAAGTTCTTCAAAAACATGTTAGGCAAATCTTTTTTTAGAGAGATGGCAGTGGTATAATGGATGTTGTTTTATTAGGTCAGAAGGACGGATGACATGACACCTTCAGGCTCCTCTGAGACCTTTTCTGCAGTGGTAGCTCAAGACAAAAGATCATTTCAAGAATATTGCTGAGAAGTAGTTGAACATCTTTCTAACTAACCATTATCACAAAAGAGAAAATGAGAAAAAGTAAATAAGCACCCTCATAGGAGCCCCATCCTTTCTCATATATTAGAGGAAAAAAAAAACCCTACTGACCTTAGAAAATTCTGCCTTTAAGGAATATTGAGCAACATGGAGTAACTTTTTTTTTTGTTAGGGTCATGTTCTGGGTTTTGATGGGTTTAATTCAGGAAGAAGCAAGCTGCCTCTGATGTTTAAGATGATTGAAGTATATGATGTACAAGGAGTGGCTGAGAGAACTGAATCTGCTTAAGCCTGAAGAGAAGGGAGCTGTCAGGTGATATAACTGCAGCCTTTCAACAGCTCAAATGGGGTTGTAAAGAACATGGAACCAGGTGATTTAGAGGTGCCCAGCTAAAGCAACAAGTGCAGGCTGCAAGAAGGGAAGGGTTTCACAGTGATATGGTGATTAAGGACTGAGACAGATGCTCAGAGAAACTGTGAAATCTCCATCCTTGAAGATTTGCAACACTTGACTGAATGAGGCTGTGAGTCAGCAGCCCAAACACCTAAAATTTTGCAGGGCACTGGGACTAATGTCTCGGTTTCTTTTGAGTTTAGGGGTTGGGGATGTTTGGTCTTGTTTCTTCTTGCAAGATAGGGAGTTGAGTTTTGATTGCTAAAAAAGAGCTCTGGTGGCAAGATCAACCCCCTTGTAATACAGCAGTCTTTGCAATAGAGATTTGTACCTCATTACCCAGAGTGAAATTTATGGAAGTGCTTGCTTCAGCCACACCCCACCCAAGGGTTTTGTTGAAAGCACTGCCTGCAATGCCATGAAACACTCCCTCATTTCTGCCTCAGGTAGGAACCAAATTTAGCAGTAATGCCACCTCTGCCTTGATCTGTAGTACTTGACACTAGAAAGAATCCACCACATTGGATTTTTCATTCCCTTTGAGTTTTGTTTTCTTTTCTTTCCAAGGGAAAAGTTCTGTTTTGTCTTATTTACTGCCAATCACAAACTTTATCTTTAAAGAAATCTGTTTCTTGTACCAAGGGTATTTAATTCCATTGTGTCTACACTGAATTCCGTGTTGTTAAAAGTTTTCTCTAAGGACACAACAGCTGGCATTAATTTATTTATTAAAAAAAAAAAAAAAAAGGCAGCGAAAATATTTCTTTGGGGGCCGGGGAAGGAACATATGTGAAGTATTAAATGAACTTGAGAAAAATAGCCAAAAGCAGTGGTCTCACGGTGCTGGCATCATGCCAGCCTTGACACTACCTAACTCATTGGTTTGCAAGGATATTTCTGATATAATTTCCTTATAGCCATTGCAAAGATCCATTTTTATAAGGTGTAAGTTTCTATACTATAGATCTGGAAGCTATTTTAAAGGATCTTGCTATAGTACAGAAATAACAGGGTAGCTAGAAAACTAGAATGGAAACTAAACATTTACAGGGAATGCAAAAAGGATTTCACAGAGATTGTATTTCAGTGTTTTAGTGTATTGTGTAGCTTAAAAAAAATTCTAGTAAAAAACTCTAATAAGCATACTGAACACTATAGCAAAAGTTAGCTATATAAAAAAAAAACCACATTAAAAAAAAAAAAAAAAAAGCAAATTCCTCTGTATAAGCTACAAGCTGCTACAAGTTAACATCAGATAACACCCTTGCAATCACTTGTTTGTGCCCAAATTCATGTCTCTTATCCAAGCTCTATAGTAAATAGTACCACAGGCATGCTTTACATGGATGGAAAGAGAAAACCCACTTCTCAGGGCAATTTACTTCAAGTGGGACAAAGATGCATATTCTCCTAGAACAAGTTTAGAAAGATCTAACAGACACACTAAGCTACTGCTCTAACTGTTCAGTTAGGTGCCTACAGGTGATGAGAATAAATGCAGCCAACAGGCCCATGGAAAACCCATGGAACAGCCTTTAAAGAGGCAGAAAGTTCATGTCTCAGTAAATGCAGCCTCTTGCATGAGCCAAGTTCCCAAACAGGCTTTAATTGAACCTGAAGGAAATAGGCTAGGTCTCCAAGACAGAGAAAAATACTGACAGAGAAAAGGAGACACACCTATTTTGGTTAACAAAAGAGAAATAACCTCCTCCACAAACCCACAAAAAAAAAACCCAAAACAAACAGCCAGGCATTGCTATACACTCAAAACAAAGTTGCAAAGCAAAATCACTGATTCCCTTTGGAGAAGGGCATCTTTCTTCAGCTGTCTCATTGTTTCATATCTGAGGAAAAAATCCTCCCTCCATTTGTTTGTGTAGTCACTCTGATGCCAGGACTTTATACAAAAAATTCTCAATCTATTGCCTCTGCTTTCCACCTGGGTCTGCTTAAGCCCATTAGTGAGGAATGATACCCCACAGGGTGTTTCCCAGCAGTGCTGGTCCTTTCCTCACATAGCAGAGCCAGCTGCTTTCCTGCATACTTACCACCCTGGGGCATGGTACTTATTGGGACTGTGGTGCCGAACTGTGCCAGTATGCAAGAACTACAGCTCAGAATTTTGTCACTGGCATAATTTCAAACATCCTCAGCATGGCTCATCCTGTAGCCTGGATCTTACATCTCTGAGGTAGAAAGGTTGTTACCAACTCTTGTAATTCTCATTTGGTTATTTTAAACTAACAAACCAAACTCTGAATAGCCTACTTTTTAGCACTGCTCTTTACACTGTAATTACTGTGATGTATACCGTAGAGCAACTGAAATTATGGAGTCACAATCAAAGAAAATATGAAAGTATGTGTTTAAAAAAATCCACTTGACATATTTGCAAATATGCTTTCAAAACTATAACATTGGTGTTATTATAGTTGTTGAGTATTATTAACCAGCATATGTTTACCATGAGTAATATGATCAGAAAAAAATAAAGCAGTTTCTACAAGGGAAAATGCAATTGACTGCAAAATACACCAGAACAGACTGATCCTGTTTTCAGAGAACTGTTTCAAAGAGGAACAGCACTGACTTGCAACTGATTTTCCTCATACATGCTCTTAAGGGGTGGGAAACAGTTATTCGATGTAGCTTGGTCTGCAATGGAAGAAAAGTTAAGCCACAGATAAAGCTCACAGCTGGACAGACATCACTTGTTCAAGTCAAGGCATCAAGCCTATGGATCTGGGTCAAAAATGTACAAGGCCAGGGATGTGCACAGCCATGATGCTGTTCAGGCAAGGACCAGTTTATATACACCTCTCAAGGCAAGGTGGGGTCTCAAGACAAGGCTTGTCTTGGATGAAGCTGAACCACATCTCCTGCTGCTGCCAGGCGGGATGCACACCATGAAAGCCTGTTGTGACTGCTGAAATCTCTGTTATCGTGGTACACAGAGACAGATTTTACGGATGAGCACAGCATATTGTAGGGGTTGATGAAGCACCTTGAGTTACAGCATAAAGGTTTCTCAGTGGCCAAATCTCAGCAAAAAGATATTTTGGATATGACTGAGCCAGCATTACTGCTTTTCCCTAGTTTCTTGTGCTTCAGCAAGAAGGTCAGGTATTCTAAGATACTGCAAGAAAGGCTGCTCTAATGCTTTGACAGCTGTGAAATACATCACATTGTTTTCACAAATGACTTGTCATGGCCTTTTCTCAGATTTCCCAACTAACTTTTGCAAACTCATGGGTCTTTGATAAGTATCAAATCACGCAAGATCTTTTCTCCAAGGAGCAGGCAAGCCTTTTGATATCAACTAGTTTATTACCTGATGCAGGATTTATTGAGTGCTTTCACAAGGGTTCTCCACCCCTCCTTACTTTCAATGCATTTATATAACTTTTAATGTATCAAAGTTGGGACATAACTGCATAGGAAGTATTTGGCCACTCTGTCTTAAGAGAAAAAAGATTCACTCTTCCAGTAATCTTTCTGCCAATCCTTCAGCTCCATCAAAATCACAAAGACTTTCATAATGGCTGCTGCCTACCAGGAATCAAGTGGTTGCCTCTTTCACATATAAACAACAGTCAACTTTAATCAGCCTTTAATCTGTCAGTAGCCCTTCGATAAGAAAACTATCCATTTCATGCATCATTAATCATGGCTTCAGCAGAGCAGACCAGGATCTGCCAGTTCTGTGGACAAAACAGGATTTTTTGGGCTTTTTGGGGGTTGGTTTGGGTTTTTTTAAGGTCACAAATCAGGAAAAAAGCATGAGTAGGTGTATGTACATGTGAATGAGTTCCATGTGCTCCCAAATGGAGGAGAGGCAATAAACTGCATTGCATTACATCATTAAGCTGACATTAGAAAGCACCGCTGCCATTTTTTCTTAATCTTTCATTACAGCTCTTCAGGCTACACAGCACCTTACACTTTCACAAAACCTCAACACCCAGGAAGAGAAAAGAAAGTTTAATGAACCAGAAAGGTTGACTATTCTCATGTTGGTTCAGTTCATGAATCTACTTGGCTTTTGGGGGCCTCAACAATCTAGGAAAAAAGCACCCACAAGCAATCTTAGATGCTTCAAAAGGCAGTATATAATATTAGATAGATAAATTAAAATTCTTAATTAAAAGATTAGATGCAATTTTTCAGCTGGCCTCTGACCCATTTCAATTTTTTATACATCTACACATAAAAAAAAGTAGTCTGATCTAACAGAACACAGTTACTGCAATCAGTGCAAAGCCCCCATGATTGTAACAAGTATGTGTAATAACAAATTAGAAGGATCAGAAAGTGACCCAGAAAATTAATTGTGAAAAGCAGAACTGCTGAAAGTTTCTTAAAAAAGCCCAAAATTCACCATGTCTCTTCTACCCATTGATGTTCCACAGCTTCCACAAGGGCAAAATGGAGACTTAGATGTAAGTACTGCTTTAGGTGGATTTTGAATTTTGGAAATACATTAAGTGCTCCCCATGCTTTTAGCTTGGTTTTGTCAGTCAATGCTGAGTCTTTACTGCAATGTCATTTATTTTGCTCTTGAAGCAAGAGATCCTGTCTTTCTTCATGTTTGTCTATATAGCACACTTAGCAGACTGGGTCAACGGCAACACCCTCCATGTTACACTTTAAGCTACTGATAGGTAGTAATTTGGTGCTTGTGTGTGATAAGCTATAGACTTGGGATCAACAGAGGAGAAGATTCTCATAGGAAAAGTGATGTACTGCACCAGCATATTTGATATAGCTACAGCAGCAAGATGCAGACAGAGTCAACAGGTCATTTCCACAGGCTACTGCTAGTGGCAGTCAGCTCCCCTAGCTCTGAACATAACAGAAATACCAACATATATGTCCAGGATGGTCATTAAGACTCATACCCTGAAATATAGGTGTTTCCAGAGAGGAACAAACCTGAACCAATTTACATACTGACCTTAGGATGATGAAATGAGTTGCTGCAGTTTGGTAAAATTAGTCCCACTCCATACACCTGAAAACTTGCACTCTTTTCCTTGCTGTACCTTGTGAGCTGGTGGAGGATCTCAGGAACCCTTGAACTGCCCCAGACAGGACACCACTGTTTAACACGCAAACAGCAGTTTTCACATCATGGACACCTTTCCTCAGTTTTATCACTGCCAGACTCAAGCTAAACTTAATGAAGTAATGTTAGGAGTGGCATCTTCTCTAACTGTACCACCTCTGGCAATTAAAGGCATCCACCTCCCTTCTCCCTGGCAGTGAAGCCCTTCAAAACAAAGGTCCACTCACAGCAAACCCAATAGGAAGTCTATTAAGTAGCAGGAATCATCAAAATCTCCTATTTCCAGAGCTCTGTGCTAGCTCCCTGCAGGGTCAGGTTCAAAGGCCCATTCCTGGTGGCGTCACTCCCACAGGCAGCTTTGACAGCCCATCTAAGTACAGCTTCCCTGCCAGCCCCCAAAGCTGTCAGCCCTCCAGGAGGCAAGGGATGGCAGCACCGACAGGTGCAAGCTGCACTTGAGAAGCACACTTCAAGACACACATGGCCTCATGTCTTGGTGCCCTTGCAGCAGCAAACAAATCTCTCATCCCCACTGTGAAAAATCTCCTGTATTTTTTTCTCTAAATGCTCACACCTTCACCCCCAAGAATAAGAAACCACTAGTGCTTGGGAATAAGCAGTTAAAGTTGCAGACTGTTCCTTTGCTAATGGTTAATGCCCAGCAAGATACCTTCCCCAGTCCTCCTGACCTGCCACCAGCTCAGCAGACGCAATCTGGCCCTTCTCCTTCCCTGGAGAGACAAGATCAGACCTCAGGGTCCCACAGCCCCAGACTTCCACCCTGAGCTCAGCCCCTGGAAGCATCCATCCATGCTCAGGCATCACAGACGCAGCCTCCTCCCATGTGCAGATGGAGTGATAACACTGCAGAGATTCAGCCCATACACCCCACTAGTACCAACGTCTATCCATCTACTTTGCTAGTGGCCCACATCACTATCTAGCCCAACAGTATCTGCTAGTGATTTCTGTTCATTTTCAGGCATCATTTCACATTAATTACAATTCTCTTATTTTATTAACAGCAGTACAACACTTTGATAAAGTCACTTTGCACAGTGTCTGCTTTGGTAAAATCCTGAAGAAACAAAAGTCATTAAAGGTTCACAAGCATTAGCAATTAATTTCAGGGGACAATAAGATTTCCTCACTTCCCAGGGACTGCCTTTCCCTTTCTGCTGGTGTCTGTTGCTGTTGTAGCAGACCAGCATGGCGTTGTGCCTCAAGGCAGTGGTGTTCAGAGACGAGCCTATCTCCAGCTGCAGTAAAAGCTAATAGCCCAGAATGCAAACTGCACAAGTTGAGCAGCTGGCATGTAGCAGGATAGATGCCTGACCTGCTATGGAGTCGGTGGCTTCCAGCAGAGAGGCAGGGAAACAGTTGGTGACCACAGCATTTTTAATTGTCACAGCCAGATGCAGCACAGCTGCCCTGGAAGACAACAACATAGAAAACTACAATGTCAGTTTAGAATATACTCAGGAGCTACACATATTGTTGCAATTGCCCTTAGTCCTCCTTCTAACAAAAATAACTCATTCAAAATTCTCCTCTAGCAAGCTGATAAAACAAGTGGTTTAATACATTGCAGGATCTAGGTCGCAATTCACGTGAGGTGACATTTAAATTCACTGGTGGTACTTCTATGAAGATGAGCTGCTCACACAACTCAGGGTTTGCAGCAATGGGTCAGCTGAGAGCTATAGACATATAGACAGTCACATCATAATTTTGCATTATGGGAGAGGAAGAAAAAACTCTGACATTTGCTACTACTAGGTCTAAGAAAAAATATAAACTGATAGAAAGCCAAAGGGAACACAAATGGGTGCTGTTTAATATGATGCCATACTGTAATTTAGAAAGGTCTTGTGCTGTGTGACTAGCCTCACTTGGAAATGAAAACCTCTGGATTCCTCTAATTTCCTCTACCCTAAGCTAATGGCAGTAAACATTTGAAAGAAATTGCTCCCACTAGGCTTCACTCACTATTAAATTACAGCCAATTTGCAATGCAGGTCAGAGCCCTGGAAGGCCGTTTCCATGTAGACATTAGATCTGGCACCCTGCTGAAGTTAATGAATCAAGAATATTTGGTAGAATTTAATTTTTTTTTAACCCTTATTTTATTTTTATGTATCCCTATTTTTTTCTGGGGAAAAAAGGCTAAGTTGCTGAAGACCCTTTTCAAGGGGGGCTAAATCCTTGCTAAAGGCATTCTGAGCTCTGGGAAAAAAAGAACGGATGAACAAACTTTCTAACAAGCATTTCAGAACCGATGGAAATGCAAGAGCATTTGCCATGTTTGGAGATCTATGCTCCTCTGCTCTCTGAAAAAATATGCACATTTCTTTTCCTGATCTTAGGAAGGATCCACAAGCCAGATTAAAATCCTGACAATGTTTTAGTTGTCCATATTCAAGAATTCATAGCTATATTTGACTACTACCTAAGAAGTCAGATACTGAAACTGCCTTCTCAATACATTCCCTACCCAACCCCTTCCCTTAAGTTTTATTCATGGAGGATATATACTTGACCCTAGCTGCTGCTAGTGTGTTTTGTACCTGACCCCCAGAGGGCTTTTGAGCATTTGTGACCCTTCTTCTGGTTCCCAGGATCCAATCTGCAAATCATTGTCAGAGCATGACCAGCTATTTGGGACATGCCCAGAACACACAGCAGATGCTGCTGACCATTCTTTCTACTGCGAAGCCTTCGATAAAGTACTGACTACAAGCCTAAAAAAAACCCTAATGCCTCTTTTGCAGTAGGGATTTTAATAAAAAACTCCGTTTCTATACATTACTCTTCCCAAACTAGCATATTATTATCTGCTAGTTATCTACTAGTTGTTCATAGTGCTTCTCAGTCTTGCTTATTGGATATCCACTGCGCCACAAGCATGGAAATCTAGAGCTCAGTGGGGGAATATGTTTATCAGAGCCTTGGCTGACATTTGATGCAGCAATGAACATTTTGTAAAGATGGAACATCCCCAGCTGAAGACAGTGCAGTAGGTTGTCTTGGGATATTCAGCCAAACCCTGTTTAAGGAAGCTCTCATACAAGCACAAAATCACAGATTGATAGGGGTCGGAAGAGATCTCTGAAGAATTTCTAGTCCTGCCAAAGCAGATTTGCCTAGATCAGGTTGCACAGGATAGCATCCAGGTGGGTTTTGAATCTCTCCAGAGAAGGAGACTCCAGAACCACTCTGGGCAGCCTGTTCCAGTGCTTAATTTATTGTCCACCAAGACTTCCAGGTCTTTCTTTACAGAGTTGCTTTCCAGCAGGTCAATCCCTAACCTGTACTGGTACATGGGCTTATTCCTCCCCAGGCACAGGACCCTTCACTTGCCCTTGTTGAACTTCATTAGGTTCCTTCTCTGTGCAACTCTCCAGCCTGTCCAAGTCTCACTGGATGGCAGCACAGCCTTCTTGTGTGTCAGCAGCTTCTCCCAGTTTTGTATCATCAACAAACTTGTTCTTAATTTATGTGAAGTAATGAATCCTGTTCCTAATCAGGCAGAAAAGGTATTTGAAAGTTTTATTGTTGAGGCTTGGGAGGTTTGTACTTGTAACACTAACCATGATTCTGGAGCATCATGTTCAGGGTCACGCAGCTTCAGGCTTGGCACTGAGACCTAAAGCTGATCTAAGATCAGCCACACACTAATCAGGGAAGACTAGTCAGACCTCTTGCAGAATAATTCACAGGAAACTGATCTCAGTTGATGCAATACTGCTACTGTTCCCATTCATCCTCTTCCATAATATTCCATACAAGTGAGCTTGGGCTGGCATAGCTCAGTTTATCCCAACTTTCATTGCCACCTAGTAACTTGCCTGCTAGGTCAACATTGACATTGACTGTCCAGACTTACTGATAGCTGCAGCACTGAGATATGTACTGAATCGGCAAAGCTGACTTTAAATAAGAGGTCACTTTCCAGCAACTTTTATTAAGACTCTGAAATCTCTCTGAAGAGCAACCAATACATTTGTGAATTTGTGTAAGATTTGCAGGAAAAAATTAGAAGCTGGTGTATTGAGACATTTATAAAAGGTCATTAGGAATTTCAGTTAGTAAGGAAGTAATTTGTAGAATTCTGAGGGCATTTCATCAGAGGCACATAAAGAAGGAAGAAGATTCAATATCAGCTTCAAATAAAATGAGATCATTTTGCACCACATGAATGACATCTGACCGCACTCCTAAAGCACTGCTGTGAGCAGTTCACCTGAGAGTAATGACCATAAAATGTAATTCACTGAAAAAAAACCCTCTACACAGCAAAAAATAAAAGAATGGGTTTTCACCCAGAAATGGGGATAATTTGAGAGGCTTCTCACAGTAAGGTGCAACATGGAAGGAATAATATTATTAAAACAACACATTAGGAAAACACTTGCTGATTTGAGGCAGAGAAAGGAAGGGTTACAGTGGATTAAATGTGATACATCAGAACAAACAGGATGACCAGGTCCTCCACTAAATGAAAGAGTAAGCTGGTAGCAGATGGCTTTGGAAAGGGCAACTCATTTAGCATTTAGCTCTTTTTTTTTTCTTCAGTCTTTCTGTTTCCATCTTCATTAAGAAAGTAAACTGGGCTCAGGTGGCAGACAAAATTAACATCAATGATAAATTGGTAATGGCTCAGGCTAGAACAAAGGTGAGTCAGAGATTACTTACCTGTGTTACACAAACACCTGGTCCCACTACCACGATCTCTACCATATTTAGGGACCTAAATGAACTAACCTTGACACGTTTCAAAATTCATGGAGAAAAAGAGAAGTTCCAGAACAGTGCAAAAGGCCCATCTTTGAGAATGGGGGAAGGACACCCCCAAGAAAACTTGTAGAATAATTGACTGAAATGCCCTGAAAGGATAAATACTGGAAAATATAACAATCTTTTTTGAGGCAACAGGGGGGGATAACTATCAAGCTGATACACAAAAAACAATCCGTGAAAAGCAACAGAATGTGAATTCTAGATATGAATCTGGTAAAAAGAATGGACGTGGTTCCCGTGAGCTCTTTGTGTAAAGCAAGCAGTGAATGATGTAATAAGTGAATTTACATTTGCATATAGCATGTATGGAAATATTGCACATAATGCTGCTATCCATATTTTACAAAGGATGGAGAAGAAGGGAGAGGGCTAAAAATTAAAAACTACTAGAATAATCTAAGAACTAAAAACTTATTTCTAGTAGGAAACCTAAGATGATGCATCTATGGAGGTAAGAAAATTGCCCGAGAAAACTGAGCTGACTTGGTCACAACAAGCACTTTCATGATGACCAATAGCATATTGAAGGGGCTTATGAAGCAACAGAAAGAAAGGAATGGCAAGAAATAATAACTGGAATTTAGATTATTAAAAGTTCATTAGATACAAAGCATTTTTAGGAAAGACTCTCCATCCTTTCACATCTTCAAATCAAGACTGTCTACCTTCTGGAACTGCCACGATTTGAAAAAAAGTGTAATAGAATGCTGAGGATCAGCAAGTGGTACAGGGAAAATTATATTCACTTTGTAATTTTATGTTCCTTTTGACAGAATTTCCAAATAAGCTAGAACTATTTAGATAGGAACTTCATTCATATATGCAAACAAAAGCTGAATTGATTTCACAAGCACTTAAGGTAACATTTACCTGGAGACAGAAAATTCAACAATTAAAAAAATTAAACAATACAATGCAATTACCAAGGCATAAGCCAAAGCATCATTCGCTTGTAAAATAATGCCTTGATACAGCTTTCTCCTGTTCCTCAAATGTCACACCAAATGGTCTTTCATGCCTCAAAACCAAAGACTGTCATACAAGCTTCATGAATGATTAGAGTTGTAAACTGACTTAGTTATCCAGTTGATTCAAATAATGCTGTACTTGATTTGTAATACACCGACACCAGCTGAAAGTTTGGTGAAGTACAGTATTGCATATAGTATTGCATATAGTATTGCATATAGTCAGAGCCACACTGTAATTCCAGGACAGCTTAGATACAGTTTGGATACACACCAGAAGATAAAACCATAATATAAACTAATTGGTGAACTTAAAATTATTCTGATGCAGAGCTGCTGGGTTGTAAGTCACAATGGCATGGTGATGTCTGGCTTCCTCTGACAAAAGGCAATAGAGGTACTGTACTATTCAGTTGCAAGTGAACTTCACATAAGCACAAAACAGAAAGGATGACCCTCCCATGACAATAAACTACCCAGATGTGAGCTAAGGGCATGTGATGATAGGATAAGGTGGAAAAGATTTTAAGCTGCAGCAGGGTAGATTTAGATTAGATATTAGGAAGTTCTTTACTATAAGGGTGGTGAGACACTGGAATGGGTTGCCCAGAGAAGTTGTGGATTCCTCCTTCCTGCAAGTGTTTAAGACCAGGCTGGATGAGGCTTTGAACAACTAGGTCTAGTGGGAGGTGTCCCAGCCCATGGCAGGGGGGCTGGAACTAGATGATTTTTAAGGTCCCTTCCAACTCAAGCCGTTCTATGTTTCTATGAAGGGGGGGTTGAGCTTCAAATGTGCACCTGCTGAAACAGAGGGTATTCTTCTGAGCCCAGCAACACTAGCAATACAAAAGCATGCACCAGGGTGCTGATGTGAGTACAGAAGAGGTTCTCACACCTGCAAATCCACACCATACTAGCACTAAAGACTTAAAGCACAAGATGGTCATTTAGAATATAGCAGGGATCTTGACAGAAACAAGGGTATTAAGGTTTGTCTGTAGGACAAACACAGAAAGGGCAATTCTCCTCTCACTGCTCTGCCTCCCTACATTAGCAGAAAACCAAGGAACTATCAAAGTAGGTGGTATATGTTGTCAGCCTGCACAGTCACACATGTAAATACTTCTACAAGTCATTTACAGACTGTTCAGACTTTGTCAGCCTGAGTTGGCTTTCAGTTGATAAGCTGAATGTACAAGGCTTCACAGTTTATTTACCAGCCTCCTAAGTGTTCATCGCCCCTAAGAGTGATGCATGGTCTGAGTGCCGTAAAGACATCAAATACAACTGATGGAGCCTGCACATTTAAGAGGTCCGTGTTTTACTCCCACTTCAGGCTTCAGTGTTTGCAGACAAAAAGAAAAACTTGGAAAAAGAGAGTAGCAAATTCTGAATCACATTAATTTCCACAGTTTTAATTAGTACTGATAAGTTCATTAAACAGATTAGAGTGAAACTGTGCCATTTGTTTTAGGAATTATGTAATGTATAGTTTATTTTAAAGTCTTAGATGTTATATGACTGATGTAAAATACAAAGTCAGATAACCAACTGAAAGGTTTCCACACGGAAGAGTAGTTGTTTTCCACCATTGTTACTGGTTAGCTCTAAGTAGCTACCTGATCACTTACCCTGGCATGCTAGCACTTTAGCATGGTGAAAGGGAATTTTTTCTAAGTTCGAATACCAATTAAAAACACTCAGTGGTTTTATTCCCTTTCCCTCCCTTTGACAAGAGTCTCATTTCTTGGTCCTTTGTAGAACTGGAACATAAATAACCCTCTCCAGGTCCACTGGCATGCCCAAAGCATACTGCCACAGCAGATAATAAGCATGACAGACAGGAAAAAGGTAGTGTTCCATTGCACCACATAAAACAAATAAAAAGTGCTGTTTATTTATCGTACATACTTATAGGTAGTAGTTGTTACAGTATCTACTTATTTTAGTTAGCAACTATATTTGTGGATCACAGTGTCCTTCCTTCAGAATTTGTGGAGGGGGGAGATAACCTAACCCAGTTTGCAGGGCAATGCAGACACAACATTTGCTCTGAAATAGAGTTATTGCACTGTGAAAATACCTCATGGGACGCATGCCTGACCTTCATAGAGATTAACACATAGCCAGATTTCCTTCAGTAAGGTCAGAGGAGATGGCATACCTGGGCCTGGGATTTCTTGACAACCTGCAGCTCCAGGCATAGACAGCTTAGACTGGACAGCTGGTCATCCAGAAATATCAGGTGGTTTATGGTGCATGTATAGCAGCCATGAAGTAATGAATTTTCTGGATGATGCTGTGCAGTTGTTCCCATAAAACAAGTTGATGCACTTGTGTTGCACGACCTGCAGCTCTCACACTGTCTCAAATTTCATGCTGACTCTACATACGCCATACCACACAAGCTTCTCCTTAGGAACACCCAGACAGAGGTACCTGTAGTCATGCTCCTCTTCCCCCCAGCAAACTTATGCCTTGGTGTGAGTTACACTACAGGTGGTAAATCACAGGCATTGCAAAAACCCTTCCTCACTTTGCCCAGCAGGGATGTTTTCAAGAAGCTGAGTTTCTCTCCAGCTGCCAGAGAGCCCTCAGGCTGCAGTCTGTGTATGCATCTTTCACAAAGCTAGCACCAGCTTATTTTCAGCAGGTCTTCCAGTCTGTGCAGGCTAAGTGCTTTAATTGTTCTTTCCAGCATGTTGCTGGACCTATTGATTCATTACATTATAAGCCTATTCTGAGTCATAGCCATTCCTAGGAAAGGGTTTCCACTGACTCCCGCATGCAAAGTGATTTCTTTCCATATTAGCTATTTAGACAAAAGAGAAGGATACATGACAGAATTTAAATGTGAACTGGTGTGCAGACCCATAACCTTGAACCAAGGAGAAGAGATGGCGACAGTGAGGCCCCAGCTAAGCATTCCTCTGTTTTATTTCTCTGTCCCCTCATTCATCCTTTTTGTAAAACCAGTAATGTGCTTTAGCCTGTGTTTTCAAAGCATTTTTTCACACAGCTGAGGGGGTGCTGTGGAAGCATTGCTAATGGTATGGTTTACCTGAAAGTGCCTACACAGATCATTTATCATTTGTGGTAGACTCAGATGACCTAATATGGAAGACAAGGATGGTCCGTTAAATTTCAGTGAGAGACGAATGCATTAACCCTTTGCCACACTCCAGCAAACCTTCCTTAACAAGATTTTGTTTAAAAAGTAAGGAAGCAGATGGGTGACAGAGCAGGTGGGAGGGCAGGAGTTTGAGAATAAATGTGACACAAGCAAAACCTCTGGAGGGTTTATTCTGACCTGTGCAGTACAAAAGGTGGGAAAGAAATACTGACATTCAGTTGTATTGAGAGTGTTGTTGAGTAACAAAGAGCATAAATTCAACATAATTAAAAAATCTCGAGAATAGGCATACCACAAAAATCCCACATGACAGAACAGGAGAGACAAAACTTTATTTCTAACCTAACCACCTTCTCTTGCATGTTCCTCCTGTCCAAAGCTGCCCATCTCCTCTTTCAAGGAGAAGTTGTCGGTACAGAGCCAGTAGCAGGAGTAGAAAGATCATCTCAGCAGAGAGAAATGACAATCCATTATTAATCTGGTTGGGCTACTCACCAGATCAAAAAAAAAAAAAAAAAAAAGGTTAAAATAAAAAAAGGAAAAAAAAATCCTTGGCTCAAATGAAATAAAACAATAAAAAACCCATAAATATTTAGCTGTTGTCAGTTGTAAATGCTCATACTTACAAACACAGATTAAGGAGCTGAAAGAAGCTGCAGTGCAAAGAAATTCATGACAATTCCATACCTGGGAGCTTTTAAATGAAAATTCAACCCTCAATAGCACAGAAATTAAAATATGCCAGATGTTACAGGGATTTGACATAGTTCAACAAGGGCAAAGTTACAAGTTTATTAACTACACCAGCTGGTATTGGAGGATTTAAGATTTTTTTTATGTGACATTTAATTAGTGCATGTAAGCACACAAGGGACACGAGAAAATGTTGTGAAAACCCAACAAAACAAGAACATAAAAAGAGAACTTACAGGAATGTAAAACATAAGGTGGTGTAATAAATTAAACGAACAGCAGAGGTCCTTGTTAAACTCCCTGCAGCCACGCAAAGATGAAGAAATGCAATAAAGGATAATTTCTTCAGTTTGCCAGCAAGGCTTTTTAAAAGCTTTTCTGAATCACAAAACCTTTTCAAACTATAGCACATGTAATTAAATTCATGTCCTTTGAACTGAATAGAGTATAGGTACTGTAAAGCTGTCTCCAGCCCACACATCTCTGCAGCAAAGGTCAGGCAGTGAGTCTGAGCTGGAGCTTCTGAGGCAAGTGGGGAAAGGACTGCTCTCCAGTCATGCTCTCGGGCCTATCCTTAAACTTATTAAGAAAACATTTCCATGGATGCCTATTTTATATTTAAGCAATTTCATTAATTAACAGGGATGGATGTAAAGAATTTGCAGCTTTACAATTCACAACTATGTTTATCTAAAATAACACAAAATGCTTTATGACACATAATAGTCTCTTTATTTCCTTGGGGACTTGAAAAAAACGGGGGTAAGTAAAATGGTTTTGCTTCAGACCAGGCAGAGTTTTTTCAGTTAAGAGGTTTTAGGAAGAGAGGGCTTTGCTGAGGCATACTGCTGTGCAGATGGTGGTGTTCAAAAAGTATTTTAAGTTAAATGTAAAGGGGAAAAAGAGCATGTCTTTGTTGGTACTGCATAGACCAGGTTATACATTCCACCTGTCTGCATTGCATATATATGCAGATAGATCATAGAAGCCTGCTGCCAGCCTATACTGCTTCACATTCTGCAGCCTGAATTTCACTTCACAACTTTGCCAAACCATCACCATCTGAGGTTCAAATTTTATATGCTGGATGTCATGGCTTTAGGATTTAGCCCTCTCTGTCTTTGCTGGGTCAAGTAGAGAAACAAGTAACCCTTGATCCTGGTAAATACTGTCATCTTTTTTCTTCAAAATCCCGACCTTTAGAGCACACACTTCATAGTTGGCACTGACAGCACAGATTGTCTGTAATTGTTTTTCCTATCTAGTGAAAACATGAAAAAATTCCACCAAGTTACAGTTCCTTGGAAGTACAGTTCATGCATGCTCCATAGATATTGACTTTTTGAATTTTGCAGCTAAAACGTCTGATGACTCTGCATAATGAGGCACAAAACTGCACGTTTTAGCTCTTCTAGGTTTGGACCATGCATCTCATCTGAGCCAGATTTCTATATATTTTCATTAGGTCCCTTGCTGGGTCTAAGTAGAGCAGAAAAAAAATGCTTAACTCCATGATGCAAAGGGAGCCTGAGGAAAATGTTTGCTATGAAAGGATCAGAGAGTAAATCCTACCAGCAAGGACACTAGAAAATCAAGCAGAGAGATTGTACTATCCTTCTCTAACTGGTCATTCAAAATCACAGACATTCCCATCTCAACTTCTGTAGTTGTTTGCCATTTACAGGTTAACCGGTTAATCTAACCAGCTTGTTATAAAAATAAAGTCATAACTCTGAAAAACCCATCTTATTGAGTGATGAGTTCTACAGAAAACCCTAGAGAAATCAAATGCTTAACAAACGTACAGCATGCATTTTAATATCGTATTTTTGTGTGCAGTAATTTCTATTCCTGTGGTGCTCTGAAGGGATAAGAACCAGCAGAGCTTCTTTGTCCTGAGTGCTGCGGGTGGGATTCCCACTCCCAGATGGAGCTACCTGTGCCTTAGACACCCATCTGAACCTAGGCTGGACTCTGTATAGAGTCACTGGAAACAAATAGGCACCTTCAGAAAGTGATTCATCTGCTCTACCTCAGATAGGAGGAATCACTCCCTAAAGGTGCCTACCTCACTCTGTTGCCACAGAAATAGCCTCAGGGAACTGTCTTAACAACCATCTCTTCAACTCCTAAAACAAGTGAGCTGAATCCAGCTCTGGAGAAGCACTCTTGACAAGTCTTTTGTCTACATTTTGTCACCTCACATAACCAGCAGTCAAAGCTGAGGAACCAGGACAAAAATAACCAGCTTTTCCCCATTGGAATCAACAGAGTCACCCAGTGACTGCTATCTCCCACCTGAGACACTTGGTTTAGACCTCAGGCTCAACTTTGTGTTCATTCATGTGAGATGTAGTAGTGATCCCCCTTCATGTTTTTCTAGAGAATACCAAAAATATTACTATCATAACCCTCTTTATATGTGTAAAACAGGTAACGTATGTCCTACTAGTACTATTGCAACTGCAGTGCAGTGTAGAAATGCACAAGGCAGATTCACACCACCCAGGCAGATAGAGTTTACAATAAAGGTGTGTTAACCAGCAATTAAGCACGTGTGGATGGACCCCACTAAGGACCTGACTAAACAGTTCATGCCTGGCTATGAGCTGTGGGGAGCTAAATACACCCACATGATGTTGAAGAAAGGTCATGGTTCTCACATGGCCTGGAAAGGCAGATACCTTGGCTGATGGTAATGGTGCATTTCAAGAAGATACAGCTCTCTTGGCCTTTCCTACTAAATCAGATCTTGGTGATACAGCTGCATAAACCCTACTATCAAAGCTTCAAAACCCAATTAATCTTTATGAGTTCATCATTTGCTACATTTTATCACTCTAAACCACATGTTAAGAGTCAACCAAAAGTCAAGATGTAAATTTGGAGCAGAGCTCCTCTTCACGCTAATACCTTCTTTCAGAAGGCCACAACTCCTTTCAGATTCAAATGTGTTTCAGGCGAAGTTCAGCCATACAGATAATTCTAGGTATTTTTAGCAGTGTCATTTCTTGTTCTGTTATTCTTGTTATGGATAAAATATTGGGCACTATCTGACAGCCTGAGAAAGGCCAAGCTGAGGTATATCAATGCCTCCAGTTCCAGCCAGCAGGAAGGCTGAAAAGGTATTGCCAGTAGGCATGCTTGCACGAAGCACATCTGTGCGTCCGTGCATGGACACAGATCAGACAGACACGCAGAGCACTCCAGATGAACACAAGCAAAAACAATGGCCTTATCCTGCTTCCCTCTGGCTGCACAGAATGGAGGTCTGCAAAGAAGCATATATATACATATAAATGTATATTTGCACAAACAGATGCACATACACACACACACACAGATGGAGAGTCTCTCGCCCAAGAAAAGATTAGAAAGGGATTTAGCAAGCAGATAGCACAGGCTGTGCTAATTCTACACAGGGTGTGACCAGTCAAGCGTACAGACAAGCCCACTGTTTACATCGACCAGTCCAGTTTATCCTCTTATCCTTCTTATTTTCCCACACTTGTTCCTCCTCAAATCACCTAAATCCCTCCCTGGTTCCTCCCTTAAAGTTCCCATAATAAATTCTGTGTGTGATTCTGAAGTGCTTTTCCCCAGCACACCCCAGTGTGTCCAAGGCACTTAATCCCCCCCAGTTCTGAAAGTGCCTTGGAACTGATTTATTCTGATGGGTGTCACATCTGGACCTGTGGGCTGGGGCTCTCCTGGGACAGCCTGAGGAAGATTGCCAGAGTGTTCCCTCCTCTAAGCCTGCAGCTTGGGTTCCCACCTCCCTTCACCCCTGGGCTCCTCTGGGCATATAGAGAGGGGCTGCTGCTATTAGGGCTGATGGTTCCTGCCATGGACATGGGAGGAACCAGGGGGGGATGTTGAGGGGGCTCCACCTCCTGCCATTACCTCTCTGTGTCCCTTTGTGGTTGTGTAGATATCTTTCATTTAGCAATTCTTATTTCTGTTTCTAGGCCCCTTTTCCTCTTGTCTTCACTGCTCTCTAAAACACTGCTCTGACAGTTGTAAATTTCCTGACATCACATGACTAGATATCCTTTCCAATTTAACATATTGTTATTTTTACAGCCTTTCTATGACCAGCTAGCCAGATTTTGATCCACATGATGGTGTTCATACCACAGCTGGTTTAACTGACTTTGAAATATTATCTAATACTTTCTAAAATCCAATTCCATTTCATCTCTTTCATGCACTTTATTTATTGATTTGGTTAAACAAATTAAAACATATGCTTATGTTTCCATCTTCTCCCCTTGTAATATTAAAAGTTAGAAGACTTCTCTTTTGATGTCATATTTGCACTTCTCATGTCTCATATCTTAGTCCTATATTCATTTCAAGGTGTAGTATGTCATTTAATAAACTGATTATCAACTGATTCCCTTACAAAACACTCTTCATGTCTGTTCAGATAAATTTATGCCTTCCTTAGCAATGCGCACAGACACAGTCCTGAAAAGTACAGTTTCACAAGTGAGATTGAGCACCTGTGTTTTCAGGCACAGAGTCTACAATGAGGTGCTTCTGAAAACACAGGCAATGATTATACCGAAATTTGCAGTAGCTTTTGATACAGACAAAGAAGTGGAGGAGACCACCTTTAACAAGGATGCTTTTGTGTACTTGAATGTGAAATACTTAAAGTTCTGATTAACTTTCCTTTTGGTTCATAGCACTGGAGAGAGAGAGAGAAGAAACATGTAAAGAGCTGGAGTGGTATTACAGTTTTTAGAATGTGTGTCAGTGTCATCCTTAACTCTCACATTTCACTGAATCACAGGATATTAGGGGTTGGAAAGGACCTTGAAAGATCATCTAGTCCAACCCCCCAGTTACCATGCCTAAATCTAGTGAGTGTTTTATATTTGCCATATGCTTTCCAGCATAGAAGTTACGGTGAACTGTCTTTCTGAAGCGTCAGCCTCATTGATTACACAATCAAATGAAGTATGATTCAGCACATCCCAAGTAAAACTGCAGCTCTAGTAAACAAAAATACGTAGCGAAAGGGTGGTGATACTCCATCTTTCCTGTCTGTTTGCATATCCTAAGTGACATGATTTTTTTCAATCATTGGTGTTTTCTGTTTCCAAAAATTCTGTCACTCTGTTTTTACTTTAAAACCTCGCTTGGAAGATTTCTCAAGTTTCAGAGTCCTCTCCTGACAATATGCAAATACAGTATTACCATGTGAAAAACACTGCCAGTGAGTTTAGCTGGGAACACATCAAAACCAAGCAGGATGCAGAGCAAACACATGAAAATGATTTCCCATCTATCAGTGCTGTAGGAAGCCAAATGATCAATAGATTTTCAAGTGAGAAACTGTCCTGGTTAGAGTGAGAACAGAACTAATGCTGTTCAGTGGTTTTACTTTTCAGCTCAGTTCTTCTAACTCACTGCACTGTCTGAAGTCAGCAGCCTGTTTTCACAGGCAGTGGCTGCTGCTGGCAGGGATAACACCCCATGGTCAGAGTCGCTACCAAGGGTTGGTGTGCAGACCAAGGCCACTGCTGGATCTTCTGTACAATGCTAGGGGGTGCAGAAAGTAAAAGGCCACATCTGCAGGGAGGAGCAGACAGGACAGATGACCCTAAGCTGACCAACAAGGTGTTCCAGTCTATATATGTCATATTCGGTATGAGAGATCAGGAGGGTCAAGCCCCTCCTTGGCTCAGCTCAGGTCCTATTCTGGTTTCTTCCTCGTCTGGCATCGGAGGAGGCCTCTGTCAGTTCTGCCTTCAATCCTGATCTGTGGGTGTTCCTGAATCCAGTACCAGAATCCAGCTCCTGAGCACAGCTCCCATCTGCTGCTGGGCCCAGGCGGGGACTCCCCCAGTGCCTGCTCCACAGCACCAGTGGTGACGGTGATGGAATTACCATCAGGGGGTTGGGTTCAATACTGGTTTTGTATATATTTGTATACATTACATTTTTATTATTATTATTTTCATTTTCATTCAAGCTGTTGTAGTTTCCTTTTCTAATTGGTAAGTCTCTCTCCCTTATTCCCTTTGGGGAGGGAGGCAGGTTAGGAGAGAGCATTTGTCTGAGAGCATAGGTCTAGAGGGCTTCCCTGACCCTAAACTGTGACAGAAACAAAAGATCAGATGAGCTTTGTTCCACATGCTGCACCTTTAGTATGATTTACCACCCCTTTACCAATATATGTTCTGCTAATCACATATTTATGGTTACACTTAAATATCAGAAACTTGACGCATTCGGTACAGAACCTAGAAAATTACAAACATCTTCCCATAGAGATCGGAGGCTATTCTTCCAAATAGTTTGGGATTCTTGAGTTTGGGGAAAGCTGGAAATTCCCTATTTATCCCACACACTAAGGTTTTGCAAAAAAAAATTAATTTGTAACAAACAGCTTTTTCTTTTGGATTTTGGTATTGTCTTTCAGAGGTAGAGCCATTTTTATTTATGATACCATTTTCCATACCCTCATTTAACCCTGAATGTTGAACATCACTTTAGCACCTCCCCTCATTTAATGTGATCAAGGATGCATGGTGTCATTTTTCCTGTTTCCAGGATGACTGCCGGAGCTTTCCCCAGCTGCACCAACGGGAGGTCATGTGTCCAGCCCTTCCAGGAATTGAATCCCATCCACTGAAACAGTCCTTGCTCTTTGCCCCATATGTAAGGTATCCTTTAGCCAGGGCTGTTCTCTGCGACTATATCTGTCTAGTAAATCAAGACAAGTAGGGTCTTCATACAAGCGACTGCATTTACTGCCAAGGAGAATTACTCACAAAGGCAGAAAATTTAATTTGTCTTGTTGGGTTTTGTTGTTTGTTGGGGTTTTTTTAACCAGGTTGCACTGCCACAAACATCAACATCAAAAGCTGGATTTCTTCTTACTGTGTCATTTTTTCACTCTTAAGAAAATAATCATCTAAAACATTCCAAAGAGAACAGAATTTGATTACACTACGCTGCCAGAGAAATGATGAGTGATTATAATGTTAACTGGACAGCAGATAATTAAGAGGGGAAAGTTTTGGTTTTGTTTTGGTTTTGGGGTTTTTTTTTTAGCAAACAGCATATGCTACTTTCAAGTAACTACACATTCATTTCTGTTTTTTCTGAACTTAATCAAATCAGCGAGGCCCAATATAAGCTTGCACAGCTGTATTGCCTTTCTGCAGTTTCAAATATTTTTATAATCTTGGGTGGAGCGTGGGATACCAGGTGCTTCAGTAACTAACTCTGGAAACAGCTGAATTTTTAAAAACGTTTGTTATACTCCCAAAGTGGAAATAAACATCTCTGCATTCCCATGACTAAAGAATCCTCTTTTATTCTTTACCAAGTAGCAATCAGAATAGAGACTATTAACAAAATAAAACAAAACAAAACACACTGCAGGGTAGGGAATTTTTAATGTTTCCTGGAAACAAATAAGCTAAAATTTCTTCCTTTCCCTGTGTGAATAGAAAGAATGTTGAACTTAAAATTTTTATCATACAACATTATCTCCCTTGATGTTAAAAAGTGACACCGGCATTTTAAAGCATGCAAATACGCTTTAATTTTTAATTAGATCACTCTTCGAAGTGCTAAGTATTTTGGGAAGGGAGAGGAGGAGAAACAAATGAAACATGGAGATATGTTAAATGATTTTCAAGCTGTTTAAATCTAAATGTTAATCACATACGCCCAGATGGTTTGCAATACAAATTAATTGCTAAAGTACCTCTAGAACTTGCTTTTCATTTCCTGTTATTTTCTCAGGGTTCTCACATTTAATGTAAATAAGTAACCAAAAATTAATGAAAAAAACTTCATGATACCAAATAGACTTTTGCACAGCATGTGGTAGGTGCGATTACTGTGTTCATGGAAGAGCAGATTAATTCTTTGGTAACCACAACAAATCAAAGAATTTGAGAACCTCTGCAAGTGTTGGGAGTTAGCCATCTGTTTGCTACAGATTTGATTCCCCTCTCAATAAGGTCTGTGACCACGTTGCCAGTGACTCCTACAGTGCACCATGTAGACCTCATGCCCATCAATGGTCCCTCCTGATTAGCAACTCAAATATGTCCAAAGCTCAGGTGCCAAAGGCTGCTCCTATTACATCACGCACACAAAGCTGCTGGGACAGTGACAAAGTCATACATAATTTCTTTTGATCTTATTCTTATCACACGTCTTTGATGTTTTCTGTCTCAATGTCAAGCAAAATCTCTCAAAGGACACACACCCTGCCCAAGTTACCATTTTACTCTGAAGCAGGTTGCAGGTGAAGGAGTCATTTCCTACCCATGTGGTAGCAGGTGAACAAACTGTCCCTGCTTTGTTGGTCAGTAGCCAGTGCTGCCTCCGTGGCTTTGCTCTCATACACATGCTGCAGAAAGCCAGACCATCGGTGTGAATTATGGCTGTACAGCCCCAGATCAGGCCAGGGGGGCGTTTATAGCCTCATTCAGAGAAGTCACCAGTCACTGGTGATTTCAAAGTTCTGCAGTTGCCATCAGCTCTCAGCCTTCATCCACCACCAGATACCCACAGCAAAATTAGTACTAACATGCTGCCAAAACCAGAGACTCACAGATTGCTGCCATCAAAGCCAAGCAGTGGAAACTGCTGAGAGGCAACATTTTACACACTGTGGTGCCAAAAATTGGATACCTAATATGTAAGACTGGGAATGTAGTCTCCATTTTCTGCCACTTCACAGAATTCGGCACCTCAGAAGGGCAGCCCCAAAAATCTATGTGCTTCTGCCTAAAGAGCATGCCTACCTGAGGACTGTACATGTGGTTTGCATTCAACTGTCTCAGGGCAAACAAGTAAAAAGCTGAGAGGAAGCAGAGAGTGCAGACCACAAAGAAACCACATGTCAGAGCCACTTTCCCACTGGGTCCCTGAAGTCATACACTGTCAGCTATTTCTTCCTTTGGCTTCGTGCATCCTCCCATGCCTTCCGTATAATCATACAGCACATTTGGATGATCAGCACAGCCCTGCTGGATCATGCATTGATAGTGTCACAGCATGGTTTGGCTCACATCAGGTTTTCATCCATGTGTTCCCTTGATGCAGAGAAGGTCAGCTTCTGTCACTAAGAAATTAACTATACCACATCTTCAGCTCCAGGTTGTGGCCTAAGAGTAACCACTGTAATTACTTTAGCTGTGAGGCAAATTAATGTCAAAAAGCCACCCCCATCCCAATACCTCCTATTCTTTATTTCTGCCATTCTAGACACATGGCTGGCACATCTTTCTAGGCCTATGCTGGGAAGTATTTCCAAAGTCTGCTTTACATCCAGAAAACATAAAAAAATGATTTTTTTCACAGTTTGTATTTACTTAAGTTCACTTCAACCATTTACTTTTTATCTTTGTATTCCCCTGGTTTTCATTTTGAAACTCCAAAGTGCTTATTTCTTGTCATTTTTCATTATAGTCACACCAGGCCATGGTGGAACACTGCCCCAGTTATTGCCATGAGATATGTGTTATATAACATAGGCCTAATGAATTTTCATCTGCCTGTGCATTTAACTTCCACCTTCACTAATACCACCTTCCACTACTTTTGCAAGGTCCTATGGACCACTGACAGCTGTGGAACAGGAACATCTTGCTTTACTTGCAAGAAAGCAAGATTTGGGGAGGGAGGAAAGAAGCAATCTTTCAAACATCACCAGGAAACTTGTGTCAGCTCTAACCCAGAGGTAAAACAGCTGACAGAATAAAGAGAGTTTACTTTAAAAATCTTCTTAGACCTTTTCTGGATCTGTTCATTCCTGGTTCTTTGTTAAGACAGAGGAACAGCTGGTATTGGTATTTGACCCTTTCCTCAATAGTTACAAAAATATTTATTGATTATAAATGTCATAGGATATGACTTTCAGAGATGTTTTTAAATCCATCCCTTTTGTATTTACCAGCCTGGGATATCTTGCAAAGACTCTTCCCCATGGAAAACACAATGTAGTTGCATAGGGGAACGGCTAGCTGTGAACAACTCCGTGTGACTGAAGAGCAGCTGGTTTTCATTACCAACACGAGCCTGATAAACACTCTAGTTAACCCTAGCACATATGATCTATACAGGTCACAGTAGTTATCAGCAGCCCTTTTCATTTACAGAAATAATATTTGCAATGGTCTAGCCATAATGCAATGGGTAGGATGTGAAATTAAATTCTTGGCAAAAGCAACTCAGCTGTTCTCAAAGCTGAATCTCTTGTGGTAGAACATGAAAAGAAAAAATACAATATAAATTTTTAATAAGCAGCTGTCTCACTTTAAGTGAAAGGTGTTATCTCTAACAGGGGACGTGCACATGCATAGGCTACACAGAAACAGCATTTTAAAACTGCAAAGTCAAACATGTCACCTGAATTTGACACATTTCTGCATATCAATTAGGCCACTGCTTCTAATTACAGAAGTGGGTAACAAGCTTGTCTATGCTTGTCCAGTACACTAGAGGATGGTGTTCACTTAATGAGCATCTCACTGCTAATTTGTTTTCTCCTCATTATTCACTATCTGGGCCTCAGTTTCATGTATAGAATGCTGTTCATCTGTTCATTTTCCTGCTGGGCTTTTCCATGGGCTTGGCACAGCACCTCAGTGATTCATGAGCAGCATGCTTACATGTTGCACGAATATGGCTGTATTTGACAAAGAGGAAGATGAAACAGAGAGATATTCACAGGAAAAGTACTTGCTGGTTTTGCAACACTTGTGATTGGAAGGCAGTTTCATAAGTAAATTTCTAATGAAGAAATTCCCTAAGAATCAGTAGGTATCACATGTCATTGGCTAATGGGATCAGTCCTTTGGTGCAGGGCACTGTGGAAGCAAAATTTGAGTTCAAAATGTGATCAGAAAAACTCAAGGAAGAAAAATCCATTGAGGATCCTTTCATAAAAAGGCAACAATGCTGGCTCAGAATATCACTGAACACTAATTTTTGAATACAGGTTAAATACCAGTAAAATACCACAGAACAGTATTATTATGTGACAGTCTTGTTCCTATATGCTTTCCAACATGTCTGCTCTTGGCCACTGTCACGAAACAGGATACAGGGGGAGATGGATTATTGGTCCTGGTCTGGCACAGCCATTCCTATCTCTCCTCTTAAATAAAATCTGTCTTAACAACTGTTCTGAGATTGGCCTAACATTCTGCACAGCTCCTAGAGCAGTATCAACCTTTAGGAGATTTTTAGCATACCCCATAGAAATATGTTTGGCAGAGGGCGGATGGTGTATTTTATGATGTCATGAAGTCAGAAAGGCAACCAAATACTTCTGGTTGTTAAGGTCTTGACCTAGATGATGTAGGTAATTACAGACTTTGACTTTCAGAGTTCCTCAGCTTCCTCAGTGACAGCTCTGTTTTTGCAAATATTAGCCTTTGGCTTCCTACAAAATCCTATAAAAATGCAGTAGCTTTCAGTCACGTAACTGGAAAGTGAAACAAAAAAAGTTATACATGAAAATGTCATCAACTCATCATTCTACCTGACACACTTCTTCAGTACTCCTAAGAAAATAAAAGTAATAGATCGAACGTGTAGCTTCTTTTATGTAGGTCGTTCTTACCTCAGATTTTTCCTATCAGGAGTCACTAGATTTTTTAATTGTTATTATTTTTTTATTTCTTCATTTGTATGCAGCAAAGACTTGACACCTAGTTATCAGCATGAATCACACAAGCAACTAAGAATCCATGACCACATACTGTCAGAGTGATCTGTTGTCATTCTCTTTGAATGTCAGTGTGTTAACCTTGTGTTTAAAGAGAGATGATTTTGATGTTAATTCTCTTAGTCCACTTTGAACCATCTATATTTAGAAAAAACATTTCTGCATTTCTTTGTCATATGTCCTTAGAGCCTTTGAAAAAGAAGGACATCAGGAAAATTTTCCACAAATAGTGCTCTACTCTCTGCAGATCTGTAAGTACAATGCAATAAAAGTCTGACCTGAAGACATTTTCTAATGACTCAATGTTTTTTCTGTCATTCTTAGGAAACATCACTGTCAAAGCATGTTGATGGAAGGATTTGCTGCTTTGAAAAAAAGTTAGTCCAAAAAGGTTTATGAGATTCAGAATGGTACATCAGATCTGACAAGCCTCCATCCCAGAATAACACTCTCCTGGGAATGAGGAAAGGACAGTAAAGAGGCAGTAAAGTCAGTAAGAGGTAAGAATGGGAAGGATCGCATATCCTGGGTAAGACCTTAAATGTGATTATGAGTGTAGAAATCTTTAAATAAGCACGGGACATAACTAAGCCCAGCGCTGTTCTTTTTTTTTGTCTGGAGACAGCCCATGACCCATGTGATTTGAGGTGAGGCCTACAAGACACTAAAATCTTTGCACCATCTGATAGTTAAGGCATTCTCCTGCAAAGTAGACCTTCAGATATGAGTCCCATCAGGCACGGGAAAAATTTAAGCTTGGATCTGCTGTGAAGATAAATTTCCTGACCAAGCCAGGGATCTTGTGCACATACAGCCCATGGCTTCCTTTTAAATGCCCTGCAGTCACAACATTTGCATTGGACTGTGCCATGTTGAGTTTTTTGTCAAGTGTTCCCTCATGGAGTGGGCAGTATTGGGATTAGTGCACAAAGATCTGATGCAAAGACAGGTCTAAGTCAGGGCAATATAAATGTGTTAATGCCTCACTTTTACTGTCTACAACAGTGAATATTTATTGGTGCTGGAGCCCAAAGCTGTTACGTTATGACTGGACGCTGTCAGGAAAACATTTAATTTTCTGCCCATATTAAAGACCAGAGTAGACTGATAAAATGGAGTATGATACAGCTCTGCTTATGAGCCCTATGGTCATTCTTCCTTAGCTTATCCTGACACTTGAATGTAGTCTGAATATTCCATTATTTCTGAAATATGATATTTGTAAACTCTGAAGAGCCAGATGGTGGGCATAATTCCCTCACCTGCTATGTTCTCACACATGTTGGAGAAGAGCTTTCTTTGTGTTGGTACCATAAAACAGTTCACAATTTCCAGCAGAACAGCAAGTTTGTCTAACTGAAGAGATTATGTCAGTGCAATAGCTTCCTCCTGAAAAATATTGTAAACAGAACAGTGTAAAGAAAATGGTCACTCTGACATTTTTTTAGTGACAGCATTTTATGCCAGTAACTCTGCCACTGTAGCATTAAAATATCAGCATTAAAAAAAAAAAAAAAAGGTATTTAATTGTTTTACAAATTGACAATTTACTTAAATGCTGAAACTCGAATTAAAAAAAAAATCAAATAGTTTGTGTCAGTGATATCCTTATCTCCAATAATTTTCTTTTACAACAATAAGAGAATTCAGCAACACAAGACTTTGATCCTCCAGAGCTTCAATATACGCGCTTGTCTTGCTTCTTTAGTATCAATAGCATTATTTAAATCAATAAGTAAACAAGCTGAGTCCAGGCAAAAGCTTTTCAGGACCGAGAAAAAGGTGCAGTTCAAGGTAGCTAACAGTATCAGTCTGACTCTCACAAAGCAGATTTATTTTTACTAAGCTTTGGCAAATTGCCTCCCTTTCTTTTTTGGAAATTACTTTGACAAGCTGGCAATCTTCTCCTTAATTTCTGAGTTATGTCAGGCTCGTGGAAATACATGGTATGCTGTCACTTTATGAAATTTTGTCTTCCTGAAAGTCGCATGCAATCCCATTTTTACAAGATGCTGCCCACTGCATTTCAAAAATAGATTAAGTTAGTTCTGCACCACATAGGTGTAGATGTAGGCATCTGAGAAAGCTTGGTCTTGGTAATTATGTAAAACACACGCATTTTATTGTACACTAACTGTCCTTTTGCTGTCTGCTTTCCCATCTATGCATTTATCTTTGTCGAGCATCAAAGTTGCAGGTTGTCTGGGGCGAACAGCCACAGACACTGGCCTCATACAAAAAACACCATTTAGTGATATACAAGCTTAAATTTAAAGATTATCTCTACGACTTTGTCCCTCTTCTTAGAATTGTAACCTGTCAGTGACAGAGACATCTGCTTATTGCAAAATACATGCAAGTAATGCAGCTGATGAAAATAAAAACCCATTCATTATCTCTGAGCAAATGTTGTTCTGAATTGAGAGGGCTTTGCTGTTCAGAAGATAGGAAGACTAGCTGTCGCTCAGCTACCTCTCTTCAAGAGAACAGTGGAAAGAAATGTTTACTTCTGTGTCTGCAACACTTTCTTGCTGTTCTGCACCTGTTATGGTCACTTCCCTCCTGGGACTGTACTTACAGTCATATTACAATTTAAATTTCCTAAAATAGAAGCCAGGTCATGAATTTGATCATTGCAAGGGCCTCCCCCATACCATTTTCTTTGTGTGTGTGTGTTTAGGTGCATACTTTCATGACAATACTGTAGAGTCACATAATCACAGAATAATTAGACCTTGAAGGGACCTCTGGAGGCCTTCTGGTCCAACCTCTACTCAACACTCGGTCACCCACAAAGTTAGAACAGACAGCTAAGGGCCATACCCAATTCCACAACCTATCCTGGCAAAATCACTCAGTGCTCAAACAAGCTCCTGTTGAAAAAAAAAAAAAAACAAAAAAAAAAGAACAAAACCACCCCAAACCCAACATTTTTCTTATGTACAAAGGAATTTCCCTTGTTGCAGCCTGTGCCCACTGCCTCTCACTCCTTGCACCTATGAAGATGGCACTGCCTTCTCCACAACCTCATTTTGGCAGCTGAAGACATCTTGCTTTCCCTGGCAGAAAAAAACCTGCTCCCTGGATCTCTTTTCTCAAGCCACATACTCCTCCCAAACATCTTCCTCACCTACACTCACTCCAGTTTGAAAATATTCTTTCTTGTACTGGGAGCCCAAAATTGGACACAGTATTCCACATGCAGTCCCACACATGTCAAATAGTGGAGAATGAGTAGTAATCATTCCACAGCCTGTGGTACGGTACCCTAAATTGCAGACAGCCTTCATTGTTGCAAAGGCTGTCTCATGCTCTACTTCTTGACCACCAGGACACCAAAGTCTTTCACAGCAAAGCTGCTTTCCAGACAGTAAACTGCAGTCCCACCTCCTTGAAGCTCCATGAAGAGTTCAGCATCTCTTGATGTCACTGGAGGTTTGAGTGACAGACCTGGAAGTATGGCCAAGGTGAAAGACATGTTCCTTTTTTCCTTGCATCCTAATTCACAAGAGAAAACAGGAAAAAATGTTTTCTTTTGTAGAAGATCACAGTGCTTTACAGAAGAATTTGGAAGACCATGGGAAGACCTGGTAAAAAGATTTTCTAGCACTGAGTTAGGAGGTCCTCAGGTCCATGCCAGAGGGACCTGCTTCCAAGAACCCAGAGGTCTTGGGAGTGGTAGCTGACCAAATCCATATGAAGAAGCACTGATGTTTCTGACACTTTTTAGGTGGTGAGAATGTCCATAGATTATTTTGTAGCAGGTGCCTGCATGTGTGACTGTGTCTTTGTGTGCACGCACATATTTATAATGGAACACAGGTTTAAGAGAGCAATATCAACCAAAACAATAACAGCATAAGTTATTATCCATATACTACTAGCAAGATGAGCATATTTAACCGTGATGCATCAGAAAACAAAACAAAACAAAAAGGTCAGCATCTTGTGGAGGACTTAGTATAACTAATTCTGATAAATAAGACTGAGAAAGATTTTACTAAGAATTCTAAGTTCTGCCAGGGAAGGAGTCTACTACTCCCAAGGAAGATCATAGAGGTTTCTCACTCTAAAACATAATTAGTTTCAATCTGCTTACTACTTGCAATAATCAATTATTTCACTAAATCTAAGAATTATTGCACTAAAAGGGACAGAAGACACAGATGAAGTAACTCATCTAAAGCCACACAAGACTAGAAAGGAGAAAGAGCTGAATCAATGCAAGCCCATGAGCTTAATCATTGCACCATCCTTCCTACCAAATCTTTTTGCTTTCCTTCCACCAAGTTTCCTTTTCTGTTTTCCATAACTTGTTTTGTCCTTAGGAAAAACAGTTGCATATGCTGATAGAAAGGTCAGGGGTATGAGGTTTTTTATTATCTTTTTTCTTTTTTTTCTCCTTAGCATTCTCTGCCTTTTCTCCAGAAAAAATAAAATTAAAATTAATCTCTCATCTCTGTCTCCAAACCCAGAGAAGGTGAAGAGAAACTGAGGCTGGTAATGCTCATAGCTTAATGAAAATACTATTTCCATGTCTCTTTTCATGTCTCAGGTCAATCTCTTTTTATAGCTTCTGACTTCTTCAGAACTTGAATAATCAGCACTAACCAATCACTGAATTTTTTTGAGTTGAAAGGTACACATGAGATGCTTCACAATATTCATTTCACTGCAGCTTTGATATTGTCTGGTCCATTGAATACTCACTTTCCTCCACAGAATGTTAATATAATAAATCTCCTGAAGGCCCTTTCTAGATTTTCTAACAAACTAAATAATGATGGGGAGAACTATGAAGAACAAACTTGGTTATAGTACTTCTTTTACCTCTAAAACTTGAATTCTACTTATTGACCAGTAGACCAGGAATGTTGACCAGTTATGACAAAGAAGTCATCAGTTCAGAGCCAGCTCCACTGCTTCAGGATGCTGCATGTACAGAGTCAGAGCTACTCCTGACTTTGAAAAGCTCATTTGCTTATTAGGACCAAAAGGCAAGAGTGGGAAGAAGCAAGCAGTATTATCTTACTTTCCAGAGGTGTATTGCTTGTACTTTTTAGAGCATTTCTGAAGTACTAAATAAATTACTAAAAAATAATTTAGTCTCAAGTACTAAATACAGAGAGTTTCTAAGACATTTAAGAATGGAATCCATCTGGTTCCACTGCTGTACATACACCCCTTGGTGTCAGAGATCAGCGTGCTTAACAGCTGGGGCGGGTTTGCATGCAGCCAGGGTTCAAGCTGCCACACAGCCAGGACTGAGTCACCAGTGCTGTGGATGAAGGCCTCTCATGCTGTCTGCTGAGGTGGTAGGATCACCTTGTCTGCACACAATGAGCAGTAATGTAGCCGAGGTAACATGGTGATCGTTCACAGAGGTATGTCTGTCACAGGGCACATCTCTTGGTGTTTCAGATGCAACAGCTACACAGATAGCTGCACGGTGCTATGAAACAAGCAGCAGCATCCTTGGTCAAGCGGTCACCTTGGCTCTTGCACAAATGAATGTCCTTCATAGCACAAACAAATCATATGAGCATAGGCACCTTGAGGACCTCACAACAACTACCTGTAAGCACCATTGTGAGGCCAGTGCAATTCTTTCATACTATTCTATATGTCCTGGTAGTCGAAACATGAGAGAAACCACAAAGCAGCAGCTTTCACTTCATTGGGAAGTATTTGGCCTTTGACTAGGAGCACATCGCATCCATAAAAGGAATGTACCCTTTGCCTGATTGTGTCTGACCTCAACCCACCCCCTTCATGGGTCTTCCCCAGGCCCTGCAGTTGCAGGCAGCACTTCCTCCAGGGGCAGAAAGGAATCTCTGTGTCAAAGTCTCCTTTTTGTCCAAAGCTAATGGAGCCTTTGTGCATGTCATCACTGGGGTCTGAATGTCTACAAACTGAATAAGGAACTCTCTTCCAACACAGGAAAGAGAAGTGAAGAGCCAACTCAAAGCCTGATAACCTAGAGGCATGAATTTAGTATGAACATACCTTTGTCATTACCTGCGGGTTAACAAGGGAAAGTGCAGATGCTCAGAGTTCATCCACATGTATTTCTCCAATTGGGAAAGCATTACAGAGGTGGTAGTGTGCTGGTTAAGAGGGTGAATGACCCTCCAAACATTTCATAGATAGGCAGGAAAAAGACTTCAGCCAAAGATACTGAAGGGAGAGCACTTTTTTATAGAATTAATTTGTGCCAGTAGAGTGTTTTCTCAAAGGTGATGCTGTGCTTCTTTTGTCTCCAAATAAAAGTCTTCTCTTGTTTTATAGAGCCCATTTTAAGGAAAACTCATCACACAAAATCAGGGAACTTTCCCTGCTTTAAGTAATCAGAAGCCATGAGGCCATCTTGGGTAAAGTCTAAAATGGATGTGATTTTTAATTTCAAGAGCAAACATAAGATATCTAAACCAAACTCCTCATGTTGCCAGCACTTTCTACCATCAGTTAGACAAAGCAATGAGATCTGCATTGCCCAAGGAAATAAATTACCAAGTACATGCTATCTTTGTATGTTTGTGAGCTTCTCTCCTTCCCCAACTGTCTACCTCAGACATGAAATACAGTATATTAGCAAACATTTAGTTAAAGATTTCTGCCATCAGTATATTTGAGTCCAAAGATTCCAAACTTGGCTTCTTACATGGCAAAAAAAAGAACTTTTCTATCCTTTTGTAGGTTCTATAAACCAACATATTAAAAAACACCCTATAAACTTATGCTGGTTTTCTTCTCCCTCACAATGCCAAGTAGATAAATAAGGAAATACTTGTCAACACAATCTTTATTTTACTCTTCTTACTATACACCATTTGATGTGGGGATCTTGTAAAGGATATTAAGAGACCTTTACCAAGCAGAGACAAGAAAGAGCCAAACAACACTCAGCATTTAAAAGCCATTCTGGAATTGCATCATTTTGGAGCTCAAAAATATTTATACTACCTATGATACAATCACTTTCAGATTATTTTCACATACTGGTATTCTCTGTGAATCGGTCAATATGTTTTCCTTCCACATCTCCACTCAACAGCAGGGTAAGAATTCAGAAATATGCAGGACAGTGGCTTGGGAGTAGTAAACTCTGTATTTCTCATGGTCTAGGAAGTGTGATGGAATCACTTCTGCCTGAAAGATGTGGGAAAGATGTTTCTAGGCAGTTCCTGCCTCTCATTAGGACTGCAGCTCCACTGACTGCAGTGAAGCCCATCATCCCATATTCCAATATCCCACATACATTTAATGATGACTGTTGAGGAGGAGACCCTCTCTAAAAGGAGCTCAATTCCAGTTTCTTGCCAGATCTACATTTTCTGAATTGATCAGAGACCAGAGAGAAGTAGCAGAAAAAGTCCTAAAAGTGAAGCTATCACTGCAGTTAAAAATGTGTCCAAATTCCAAGACATAAAGTGATCTCTCTTAAAAAAAATTCAGAGAATTTTTCAAAGATTATCATACGGGGATAATTTCAGCCCTGAAAGAGCTATTGTGCCTCCAGAGATGTGAAGTCTCTTTCTAGTCCAAATTAAATTCATAGCATTTTTATGTGCTGACTTTTTCCTCTTATTTCTCCTTTCCCCTCCTCCCTTTTCTGGGGGAACTAAGTCACAATACTGTTGAAAGGAAGTGAACACATTCAGGTGGAGGGGAGAAAAAGTTGTAATCCCAGATGTCTATGATTCTGTACATGGAGCCTACGGTACAAGAAAAATTGCTGCCAAACACTAAGCCTTTTAAAACTGCAGTTCTGCGTACAGGCACAGCCTTTGCAGTGGATTGATACAGAGTAGAAACCAACAATATATTCTACTAAGTACAGCCAGTGTTAAACACCGTCTTTCTTGGTTTGTTTTGGGTTTTTTTGTTTTGTTGTTGCTGTTGGTTGGTTGGTTGGTTGGTTGATTATTGGGGGGTGGGTTAGTAGAATCACATGTATGTTGAGGCTCCATCATGCTCTGGCTTTCAGTCTTGAATGCCAAATATCTCATAGGTCTGAATCTTCCTCTTTTGGTTCAGGTTATAGCTTTGATCTTTGAGACCATTTCCCAGATTAAGTGTTGAGAAATATTACTCATATTCAAATTGACATAGTTATGCTGGAAAGGTTGTTCTGCCTCTGCCCAAACAATCAATGCTATATCAGATTAATAGCCTGACCCTGACAATGTCCCATCTGAGAAAGGCATCAGCCAAAATATCTGTGCTGTTGTCTTGAAATTTCCTTACACATCTTCAAATCTTTCAGTGATTTTTGTGAAAAAGTAAATTCAAGAATAGAGGAATGAAACTTCTGTGCTTCATCACCTGTATTGTACTATATTTTATCACAGCCAATCACCTGGTAAAGTCTCTCACTGAAACAGACAAGTGATCTAGTAGGTGAAAAGTAGCATTGGACGTTTCAAGGTGTGACAAGTGCAGATATCCCACTACAGTATATGGTATCAAGAAACTGCACTGAAAAATTAAGATTTATTAAATTAAATTTGTTAAGATTATTTAAGATTAATTAAATGCTTTCAGAGGTATTCCTTTCCTCCTAAACCTCAGTTGTTTTCTTGAATTATATATTGCAATGATAAATCTATACATGGACAGTTCAATAGCTTCTGATTTGATTATGAAGGTTTATCCCTTCTTTTCTGTTTTAAACCCACATTGCATTGCTGCATCTGTGAGCTCCCTTTTATGAAAACAAATATATTTACAGATTCAAATATGTGACCTCTGTAGATGCAGAGAGAGTAAATCCTGATTTTCTGCTTTCTCTTTTAAGTCAAAAGTCTTTTCAGTCAAATCCTGGTTCAAGTATATAAAAAAACTCCTATGGATTCCAAAAGAGGCAAGACTTCACCTTATCTACTCGTTTGGCAGAACTATGAAATGATGCAAATGACCTGGATCACAAATTGCAATCTTGTTATATTTTGAAATATTCTACTGGCATGCAGATAACTCCTAGATCCACTAAGTCAGTTCAGTTACTTGTCTTGTATTTTATTTCATTAATATGTGTCCTAATGAGTCATAACTCTGGGAAATAGACAAGCAAGTTATCCTAGTAAGAAAGTTGATGACTTTTGATTTGTTAGCAAACTCTATTCAGAAGCCAGGGATCAGGTAAGATTTAGAATGCACAGCTCCTGAAGTATAGTATTTTTTCTAGAATATTCATTAAACTTACACTAACACTGGTGCTTGCTGAACTCTTATCAATCAAGTTCAGGGAGTCAAACTGACTGAAAACAATTTGCATTGGGTTTTTAGGCTAGTTTTCTTCCTCTTCAGCTCCCTGAACTGTCTCACCATAGAATCAGGAAAATGCCAGTGCTAGCACATGGACTTAGATTAGCATAAATTGTCAGGGAGTTGTAAACTAAGGCTTAAAAGCAGTAAGGTAGAAGAGAGAGAGAGCAGCACAGTAAGAGTCTGACTAAATTCACATTTGATGACTGCATTATTCAATGTTTCCTACTTACCACATTCATCATTTTGGACAGCACTATTGGAGTAAAACAGCGCAAAATTGTCAATAAGCCTACATAAATATGTAGTAGGGTTGTCCAGAAATTAGTAATAAAAAGACCTGCCAGAGTAATTTCCCTTTCTTTTAAACAGATTTGCGGACTTTTACTGTCCCATAGAATTCTATAAATGAGGTTCTGAAGAAGCCTATGGAAAGATTCTTTTTTTCTTTCATGACACCATTTTCTATTCCTGATGGCACTATTAAAACTATATGGCAAATTTGCAATGAAACTTAGAAGTTTGTTGGTTTGAATTTGCTTGATTTTTTTCTGCTGCTTAGAGCAGCAGCTTCAGGCTCCCACAGACAAAGCCAAGATAGCCTAAAATCACCATCAACCAACAATGGGTTGGCAACAAGCAAGAGGTTCCAGAGCTGAGCTTCCAGTGCTAACCCACAAGTCTAAAAACTGTGAAATCTAACCTAAAACATCTAGCCTAAAAATCTAGCTTAGAAATTGGCCAGATCATAACAGATAATGACAGTACCAACTCCATGAGCTTAAAACCTTAAAATATTTAAACTTTGTGTTTGCTACATCAGAATGCTAAGGGAGCATCTTAGCACAGAATAATATCCTCAGGTCAAACATGAAGATTGGTGAGGAGGTGAGAAGGCAAGTACCACTGACACCGAAAGAAAGCAAAAGCATCAGAAATTAAAGAGCATCTTGTATGATAAAAAATGTTAAAATCATACATTCTGAGAGAGGATTCAGGCTGGAGTGTGTCAGCCCTGAAATGTGACAAATAAACGATTTTTAGATACCTTGACTTGATTCCAGAAAAAAACCTGCACTGGCTCAGCAAGCACTGAGGACTCACAGTATGAGGCCCACAGCAATTATTTTAGTCTTTCTGCAAAGTCAATCAAAAAGGGAAATTTCCTTTGTTTAATTTGATGGTCTGTATGAACATTCAAGCTTTTCATGCAGATCCAGTGTTCATCAGGGACTGTTTACAAAGCAGTCTGGTGTGATGTTGGCTGCTATGGATACAGTAAGTACAGTCACTTCAAGCAGCCATGAACTCTCCCATCACACAAAATTTAAGAGACCGTGTGTCATCTCATTCAAGCATTTGCCGATAAGGTGTGGAGCTAGGGAAAGAATATCATGAAAGATTGTCACAACACAAAGCAATATAAACCTCTACCTGTGTTTGTCAACTAAGGACAGCAGAGAATAGAAAATAGGAGCTTAAAGACACTTTTTGTAGCTGTAAGTAAGCATAACATCTAAATGGGAATGGAAGAAAACTTTCTGGCAGCTAGCAGCAATTTCTCAGCTATGGAAACTAGTGATAGTTACTAAAAAAAAAAAGTGGTTGTTTCTCTTAGAAACCACAATGGGAATGATGTCAAAGCATTAGTGGGTTTACTGTTGTCTCCATACCAGGAATTTTGATAGGGTGTATTTTTTTTGTCATTAGATTAATGGTAAGCAAAAATATATAAAGTGCTTTGCATCCTGCAGCTTTGGCAGGAGTTATCAGAATGATACTGGCTACACAAGCCTCATCTGGGCTTCCAGTCAATTACCACAGTAATGGGTGATGCTATGGAGACACAACATGTGTGTTGTAATGATACAGCAGACTGAGTCAGGAGGACTGGGGTACATCCACTGGTGTTGCTTTTAAAAATAAATATAGATCCTGATAATTCTGAGTATACCTCACTGTGTAGAATTAAATGACTGGTTAAGTGACTGTTTTGTTATTTCATTGCATCTGGATGGGTGAGTCAACTGGTCCTCGCTGCATTTACACTGAAGATGGTAGCTTGACTGGAATGCTTTATTCACACAGCACAAGACAATGAGCTCTGTAGGAACAGAAGGGGAGCACTGAAGCTGTAGTCTACCTGATATCCATCCACACTCATCATAGGTTATAAGGCTGTTACCCCAGCTGGCCAGGTAGCCTGAAGTTTCAGACCCACATGGCTGACCTGTTTATTAGGGTTGTTAAACACTTTCAGCTCAGAAAACAAGTTTTGTGTTCTTTACTTATGAAAAGCAGTTTCCCAAAAAGGTATTTTCAGCTAAGACAGAAGAATCATCTGAGCTTAGTGCAAAGTTTAGAGAAATCCAAGGAAACATTTCCAAAGATATCTAAACAGTCCATTCTTTCTCCAAATGTCAGGTATGTAGCAGTGAGATCTTCCCTGGAGACCTGAACTTCCAATTCATAATTGAGATAATGTCACAGGGACAGTTTTTCCCCAGAGCAGTAGCTGGTACCACCAACACAACCTTCAGCGATATGCAGCAGATCTGCCGTTAAAACTCACCACATCCCAGATGAAGTTAATAACTTTCTACTACTTAGAAAAAGCCACCAAGTAAAGCTTCTGGTTCTTGTTAAAGGCAGGCAACTTTTCCTGTTTCAGATAAAGTCTGTCTAAGGCACCAGAGAAGAAACAGCTGTCTCTGGTCATCCACACAGCATGTGTACCTAAGGGCAGTTGCCTCATAGAACTGTTCTGTTTGGAGTTTTACACAATGCCTGTCCACATTGCGTACACGTTCAGATCTCCGATAGCTTAATAAAAGTGGACAAAGCAACATGGATTTCCTCACAGCTATGAAAGCAAGTGTCTAAAATTGAAGGGACTGGCTTAATCTGGAGCTGCCTGACTGCATAGCTAACAGCTTGGCAATTAGGGAGCTACGAGGATTCGTTTGTATGTGTGGGTAGGCAACTAAATCAGCCAATTTTCAACATGCATGCACACTGCTCTGTCTGTTGGCTCCGTCGTGGCTGGCTGCTGTCGTAGCAAAACATTTTGTGCCAGCTGAAAGATGTTGGTGTCTCCTAAATTCTTTTTCATTCTGCTTTACCTGAAAATACCGCATGGTTGATGTGCATTATTGTGCTAGGGAAAGTCACTGCAAACAAAGAGTGACCCACACACTTCTAATGAAACTCTCTGTGGTGCAGGGTCTCTCTCAAAGCAGCTGATGTCCCAATGCTGCTGTTCTTTTTCCTCAGGTCTGGACAGATCTGGGCAGCGCTTATGCAATTCATTAGCCACCAAGACTCACTATGGAGCCAGTTAGCAGCTGAAGTGGCATAGCTGTTGCTGTCAGCATTTCCTGGCAGTGGGACAGGGGCCAGCTGCTTAGCCAGCCCTGTTACTAACAAACAGAATGGGTTAACTGGTATTGTGCCTCCTGTCAAAGGGAACTGCTTTGTTATTCTATTGAATCCATCAGTTGGCCAGGGTGAAAATCACTAGAAAGTACAAAGTATGAAACAAAACAAAAAAATCTGAAAAACAGTATTTATGATATGATAAAGTCACTTTCAAACACTCTTGCTGTTAAGATGGGACATTAAAATCCTGCAAAACTGGGTGAGAAATTTTTTTTTCCTCATTACAGGTCTTAGTTTCATACAAATACTTTCAACTTATTATGTTAATTAAAACTCTTTTGACTGACATGAAATCAGTAGTACAGTTATGTTCCTTTGTGGTTGAGACTGAAATGTCAAGGACAAGTGGGAAGTATAATAAACACAGCAGTTTCCAAAAAAAAAAAAAAAATCTAATTAAGTGTCTTAGTTCACTGCCTTTCTCATTTAGAGAGTTTCTATTATTCTGGTGCCTTTGATTAAGCTCTTTCTGAAAAAGCCATAGAGCTCCATCTGTCCATCATAATCGATGAGCTCAGCTAATTGCATCATACTAGCCAGTGCCCTTCAGCAGATAGTCAAGACTTTGATGAGCATTCGTTTAGTACCTGCAGACTTGACATTAACAAATTAAGCTATCGAGAATACAGGTTGCATAGTGCGATCAAAATTTATTCCTCCCTCTTGCTTATTGGGCCATTCAGGAGAAGTAATTTTAGTATCCAAAACCAATAAACTAAGACAGAGCACATTCACAGCTCCCTCCACTTAAACAAATGTAAATGAGTGCTAGAGAAACCAAGGATTTGAAAAATTCCCCACTGGACCACATGGCAATAGGTGTGGTACAAAATTCTAGACATATAAATGTTCTCAATCTGCTTTGCTGAACCGTTTGTTTTACGGGGCGACCGTTCTCTTATTCTCTATAACATGGTAGTTTTTGACAGCATCCTAGGCTTGCTCTGTAAGACATCTAAGGCTGTTTTCAAGCAGTGCTGGCACAGAGCAACTTTAAAACAGGTGCAATGCTTAAAAAGGGAATGACTGAGCAGCCAGTGCTGGCTGGTGTTCGGATGTCCTCCTATGAGACATGCAGGACTGAAAAAGATAGTTCTTGCAAGTCCAAACTGCTATCTCTGCTACATCTAGCACAAGGGGACATGACAGGGTAAGTTCAGAGATCAGTGAAGGCTGTAAAACCCACCTACCTTGCCAGAAAACAAGCTGCACCAACTGCTTTGCTGCCCTGGGTAGACTGTTAATGTTCTCACTATTATTTCAGTTAGCTTTTTAAATTACATTTTTGCTGACAGGTGACATACTCCTTTCTGGCCACCAGCAATCCTCTGTGCCTAGGATAAACTGATGGAATCTGAGACAATTTCTTCTTTGTGCTGACTGTACAAGGTCCATGGGAAATGTTTTGTCAGTAAGTTGGAATATCTACCTCTGTGTGACTTCATATCCAAGGCTAAGTTAAGCATTGTTAGATTCAGAAGAGTTAGTCAGTTTTCCAGGGTTGTGGGTTTTGGGTGGAGTTTCTTTTTCAGCTTTGGAAAACTGTGTTATGGGGACTTCTAAAGGGGATGTAAAGTTCAGTATGAATTTTTATGCAATTCGTTTTCTTCAGCCAATGTTCCATTATTATGATCAAACAACAACTGATGAGGAGGAAGGGTGGGGAACATTCCCTGGAGGGAGAATTAAAAAAAAATAAAAATAGAGATATGCAACTTGAATTGGACAAACAAGTTGGAAGTAAAAGGGAAATGTTTCAAGACTCCAGACAGAGAAGAAAGCGGTCAGTGTAGGTCAAAGCATAATGCAATGGGAAAAGCTGCACTGTGTAGGAATGCAATAACTAAATCACAGTATCGCAGAAATAAATACGCCAATTTACCAGGGTGTGAGCACCAAAACCAGGTCAAGGGGTTAGAAACAAAGTAATCAGGCTTTATTTCACTTTAATCTTCTTTGTTGTTGTTATTAAAGTCCTCCTGACTTGACCAGGAAGAGCAGCTAGCCCCTTGTAACCAGTGCTTCAGTGAAGGACCAAAGCTAAAACCAAGAATAGACATCATTAGACTAAGAGGGCAGCCTCACAAAGGAACTGTTGTATCTAGGAGGACTCTCTAATAGAGAAATTTTCATAGGCATTAAGGACATGAGTGAAATCATGAAAGATTAACAAATTAAGTAGTATCTTTCTGGAGGTTTGGAGAATATTTGCAAGGAGAAGAGCAAAAGGGAAAAAATAGAAGGATAATTGAGTTTGGGTCAGGCTTCCCCTTTAAGAGAAGGCTTTATCTGAACTGGATCATGTTGTTTAAACATGATGTTTAAAATGCAAAATTATTTCTTTCTCACTATGTAATCTTTTTCAGAAGTAAATGAGTAGACAATTAACAGCAGAAAAGAATCCACCATCCACATCCTAGACATTCTGCAGTATGCTAGAGTGCCTAGTAATGATTTCTGTCTTCACTAATACCCAGTGCAACTTCACTAATTATAACAAGACATCAGTTTCCCTATCTGCCTATAAATAAGGTCAAAACATGTGTCTAACAATTAATCTCTACTATATGATACTGACTTTGAAGTCCATTCCTATCAATTTCAAAGGAAGTTGTTGACGTTTTGTTAGTCAGGGCCATCCACTCTCTTCTCTATGATGTGTTGCTGTTATCGATAAGATCACCAGTAACTCCAGAAAGCATCTTCTTGCAATGCTACAATGCCACATCTTTCTCTACTAACTTTATCTATTGATACTAAGCATCATCATTTATGAGCAAAACATAATTGTCCCATACCCTCTTATTCAAATTCCCTCCAGATTCATACAAACCTACAAGTATATTTGATAAAATCAGTGATATTTCTATTGTAGAAATAACATCGGATTTGTTTTTAATTTCTCACTTAAAATTTTATTTTGTTCTAGCAGAAAGTATCACTTTCCTGACTATAACAGACTGACTTGATTTGTCTTGGCTTGTTTTATCTTAAAAAAAAAAATCAGTCAGGCCCAAAACTTACATGGGACACCATCTGGAAATATTAGGTGCTGGATGTGCAAGCCAAGGTGTCAGATCCAAACACTGGGTCATGAGAAACTAAATTATTAGAATATTACATTGGTCCTCTGGCCAATGTCAAGATGCCATCAGAACTGTAACAGGAAATTAAAAGATTCAGCTCTTTATCCACAGAAGACAGGTATCACAGTCTCAATCCCTGCAAACACCCCTTCACCCTCATCTCTCGATCCCCACCTCCTCTAGTTCATTTTTTAAGATCACTAAGTCTTTGCTATTTTATGCAATGCTACATGTGATGGTGTTGTTTTTAACTCATGCACCCTTGTACAATGGGAGCTGGGCTAACACCTCTTACCTCCCTCAGTAATTTCTGTAGAAAAGATGTCTCAGAAGCAGACAGAACCTTAGGATCCATAAGGAATTAAATAGATCATTAATCATTAATGATAGTATAACAATCTATAGTTCAGGCCATTCAACAGGAATAATGATATATCAAGAACACCAGGGGGTTCAGATATGGGTGACAAAAATGACTAGTACTGAAATATTTTCATATTTAAAAAGCTATGAAAATAGTGTTACTGCTTCCTGGTTGCTAGTGGAGAGAGGATACCGGATTGGGAAAACCACTATTCTCAATGTGACTGGCTTTAGGTTGGATTTTTCAAGTAAGTTATCCAGTATTACATGATGCTGTGGTTCATTTCTAGTCTTATAAGGTCCATACAGTTCCCAAGGACAATGCTTTTAGCAAGAAAGACAGGCAGCTGTTTCCCTGTTGCACACTGGAGGTAAAAACCTTGAGAAATCTTTTTCAGTAAAAAGCTTGCCTCTAATATTGTAGTGCTAAAGAATGACAGTGTTTTCATCAGACTTGCAAGATTTGGTATGCTTAACTGAATCTGAAGAGTTTTACTGAGGAAAATGTTGGGCAGTAACATGTATCAAAGCAGAAAAGAAATACTATGAGGTTAGTTGAAAGTAGCTTGGAAGCAGGCAGATCCCAGTTTTGCCAGTAACTAATAACATGAAGGATGACAGTTGGCTTTAAAATGTTCTCATGTGGGAAATTCACTAGATGATGCCCTTAACTAGTACAGCAAAGAAGGAAAGAACATGCTTGTACTTCCTTTGCATCAGATCTACAACTTGAAGGCTTTGAAAATATGCCATCTTTGAAGCCTACAGCATTATCTTCTACCTGCAAACTTAGACTTTTCCTAGTATGACATAATCTAAAACACATGAAATAAGTTAACAAAGGCCCCTTTTTGCTTGTATATCTGAGATTTTATTAGCATCGCTCTCTGGCACAATCTGTGACAGAAAAAATAATTAATTGCCTGTTGCCCCTCAATTGGCACAGATTTCTAGTGCAGATTGTACGTTGCTAATTCACTCCATAATACATAGATATGTTGCCAATGTCTTCTAACCTTTACAAAGGTACTTTGAACGCTGACTCCAAAACATTTTGGATCTCAAACATCAGTCATCTGTCAACATTTCAAATGTTATTAAATGTTTAACTGGTAACTCTTGGCACTACAGCTCAACAGACTGGTTGCAGATCTCCCACTGGGACCTGACAAACCACCAGTGGCCCACACACAACATCTCGAGATTAGTTAATTTGGAATATATTATTTGTAATAAGACTTTCAATGGATTCTTCCTTTTGTCTTTCACTAATCCTACTGTCTATCACAGTGAATCAAAACCAAATGCTGAAAATGGGGGAAAGAACTCATAAAAAGAACAGAAAATGGTACCGTGAAAACAGAAGGAGAAAATCCTGTTTCTCTACCCTGACATATTGAAGAAGTCCCGTTCCAAATCTGAGACTGCTCACACAATACACCCACATCACGTCTGCCAAGGATAAAGAAACTGGAAGTCCATCAGAGCACAGGTTTACATTCAGAGGCTTGCATTTTTATGAGTATCTTATGCACCATTTTAAATTCTCAACATTCCTACACAAATCTGCAGGTTTTGAAAAGGAATGTACTATTTTAAAATATTTTTAATTAAATGTTTTTGTAAGCAGTTGTTTAGCAAACTATTCCACTATATAGCAATATTTAGGGAAATTAATATATATAATATATTCCGGTGAAAAGATTTTGGTTATAATTTTTCTGTTATGGAACTAATATATATTTGTGGAGAGACTTAGATCTTGTCAACTGTAATGAACTGTGTCTTTCTTGATTTCTTGTATTTCATAAGAATATATTATTTGTTATTTAATAATTATGCTATTTGCACTAATCTTTATTTCCTTTTCTATGGAGATTCATAACATGACATTTTCCAGATTTTTAATGCTTTGGGCCAGTCTGAGATATTTTAAAGGATCTTTTTTCCAAAGTTGTTAAGCAGACATCGTCCTTCTTTTAAGACTATTATCTTGAGAATAATTCCAATGTTAACCTCTCTCAAAGTACTGTAAATTGGTATTGTGAACTCTTTTACAGAGATATGAATATCTTAATATCTTTGTTCCAATTTTACATTAAGAAATGTGATGCATAAGAATGTTGTTTTCACTTGGCAACTTTTGCCTATTTTGAGAATGGTATTTACTATTTTCTGTAAATGTGTTTCAGAGTTTTGCATTATTAATAACCTACTTAGTGGGACACCTTCATGCACATCATACACATCACACACATTTTGTTACCTGCTACATATGTGCAATAAAAATTAGTCTTTACTGGAATAATTTATAATCTAACCACTCTCAGTAATATTTCTAATGGTATTTCTTGCTCTGGTAAAGCAGATGCATACTTGAAGAAAGTCCCTCAGTGGAATGCCCAGGATGAAGATGGTCATTTTGCTGCACTGAGCAAGGCTCACAAAGTTCACAGTTGCTTTGGTTGAATATATTCGTTCAGCACCTCATTCAGAAGACTTCCATATTCACTACCATCACAGGCAAAACAGTCTCGACTCACGGCATTCCACATAATAGAATTTATTTGCAATAAAAAAACAGAAATATTTAATCACTTGTTTAGGTATTGAGAAAAGAGCAAGAAGACAAATTATTAAATAAACACTCAGAGAAATAGCTTCCTTCTCTCTCCCCAGGCTCAACACCTTTCTAGCCCCTTCCTAACCTGCACCCTCAGAGGTGTCCCTGACCTGCATAGGCCACACACAGGCTGCACTGCCTCCAGTTGCCCCTGTCCTGATGTGGGTGAAACTCAGGTGGGCACCTCACCCTAACCAGCAACAAGTGTGTCCTTCCAAGTCTGCATCACTAACCATCTCCCCAGCAATGTCCCTTACCACATCTCCTCCATTCTGTTTCTCAGTATTCACCTCCACATTTCTCCTTAGGAGTTCCTTTTTTGCATCCTTATATCTTTCCTTTTGTGTGTCCTCAGTGTACCCTCACATCTCTCCTGCAGTATTACCTGCCCCAGCAGCTACTGACTATTTGAGCATCTGTTTGAGCAGAACAGCCATGTTTTGGGACATTGTGAGCTGTTTCCATCCATTACCAAGCTGGACCAGCCCAGAGCACCCTGAAGCTGCTGCCTCCCAAACACTGTTATTGGTTCCCAATACAACTACTTAGTAAAATTCAATTGTGCAAACACATAAGCCCTGAACTCTTCAAAGTAATTATGTGACTTAAATACACAACTGCAAGATCTTGATGTAAATTAAGATGTATGCATGAATACACTTTCACCATCCCTGTAATAAAAAGACTTTAAAAAGAAAAAACAATAATTAAATTGCCATGGTTTAATAATTCAATTAATTTTAATTCCTTGAATTAATTACATTGTCAAAATTATGAAAGTCTCAACATAACAACTAGTACTTACCACTGGTCTCCAAAACCTCTTACATACTGATACTTCTTGTGACATACTCGCAGTCCTAAACTGCACCCAAGCCTCATCATTAGGCAGAAGAAAAGACACAAAGAAACCTTATAAGTTCTGCAAACTACTTTTCTGAAAGGAGCTCCTTTAAAAAGTCTTCTATTTTGACATTTTATTTATTGAAATTCTCCCAGA
>JAAGNO010011556.1:0-10311 GCA_033439905.1 Ceryle rudis
GAAGGGAGGCGGCGAGGGAGCGGCTCCGGTGGGGGGGGGGGAGGGGTGGGGGGAAGAGAGAGAGAAATGAAGGGCGGGCGGGGACGAGGAGGCAGCGGGGCGCCGCGCAGCCCGGCTCCTCTCGCCGGCCCCTCTCTGCTGCAGCTGGGGCACGGCGGCCAGCGCAGGCCCGCGCCGAGGGGGCTCCTCTTTCCTTCCCCCGCCGCGGCCCCGCTTCACCGGGCCGCCGCTTGCATCCCGGGCCTCTCTCTACCCGCCTGCCCCAGGCTCCCAGAAGGCCGGCGGGCCGCGGCCGGGCTGGGGAAGCTGGGTGCCTGCCCGACGCTCGCCTGCCTGCTCCCCGCCCCTCCGCCGCTCCCGGACGAGCCAAGATGGCCGCCCGGCTTCCTCCGCGCCGAGCCCAGCTCCGACATGAACCGGAAGGGCCCGCCCCCCACCCGGCCGCGCCGGCAAGGCCGGCGCCGGCGGCTTGTTGCTAAGGGGCCGCGGCTGGACGGGGTGGGGTGGGGGCCGGCAGCAGCGACCGGGGCCGGCGGAGGGGCTAGGAGGGGCCTTTCCTCGTGTGCTCTCACTCCCTCCCCCACCCTGTCCTCCGGACGTCGGTCAGCGGGAGCTCTGTCCGACCCCGGGGCCCGGCCTGGTGCCGCGCAGCTAGGGCTGTACGTCCTTCGTCCCCCCGGAGCCCCCCCGGGGCGGTGCGGTGGGAAGGTGTGTGTAGGGGGTCTCCTAAACATGCCCACGGCGAGCTGCGGCACTTGTGGTGAGGCAGGGCCGGGCGTCAGAGGAGAAACGGTGTGAGCCGGGGTGGGGGGGGGTTGAGGAGCACGGTGGGACAGAGGGGATGAAGCCGCGGAGGGTGGCTGGAGAAATGGCAGCATCTCGTCCTTGGGGAGCCAGTCCTCGGCTGGAGAAGGGCCGCGGTGACAGACCGTGCTGCCCGCTGATGGCCGGGAGCGGGAACACTGCGCGTGTCGTCCCGCTGTGCAGCGGTGTCGGGGTTCGGTCCTCGCGTCTTCTGCCAAAGCACACCCGCCCTCTTCTTGGACTTCGCCAGCCAAGGAGGTGTTGCATGCTAAAAAGAAGGAGTCTCGTTCGTGAAGGGAGGTCTGAGGCTGGTGTAGCAGGTCTCACCTGGTGCAGCCAGGCACCCATCCAGTGTTAACAGCACTGTGCATTCATACCAGCTTCATGCTTGGTTCGTTTGGTGGGAGAGCGTGGAAGGCTGGGCTATCAAAACGTGTTTTCTATATCCATTAATTACTCTGCACAACCACTTCGTGTGTACAAGGAAGATCTTAGGATAGCCATGAGTAGATAGAAGCAGGAATTAAAAGTGAGGAGAAGTAACTTGAGTGTATTCAGTATATAGGTGGTTTAGAAGCAAATCTATTCCTGTTTTTCACAGAGAAAATAGGAACCTCTGTAGAAAAAAATTGTTAGACATCTGGTGGGATTTGTAGAAACTTGGCGTCTCCAGGGATCTGGCAGTCTGGCAATAACATTTTGTCTTTCTAAAGTGTAGTTTATCTGACAAACTTTATGTCTCTTATAAGTATTTACCAGCTTAGCCTCGAAATCCATCCTACGATGCAGGTAATATTTTCCTCGCCTTTAAAGCCATAAGCAAGAAAGTACAGCCTTTTAACACTATCCAGTAAATAACTTGCTTGTCTGTTACCTCATCATCAGGACTACAAAATGCTCTACAATGCCTGACCTGCAGAAGGAGAAATCCAGTAGACTTGCATGGCATCTTATCTTCCTTCTCCACCCTCAAGCTAATGCCTTGCTCTGTGTCAATGTCAGGAATTTTGCATTTGCCTCTTGTGCAAATGAACCATATTTCTATGCATACGTGCGTGTCCATGTGCACTGCGACGGTACATGCTCTAGTGGAGCCTCTCTGTCAGCAGGCAGGACCCTTTGCAGGGAGCAGGGACTGGAATTTGCCTCTGTCTGGCTTGCCAAGGTCAGTCACAAAGACTGAAGCAAAGCCAAGAAAAGTATCCAAATCTCTTGACGAGATTGCTTTTGCCACAGGGCTGCTGCTTCATCTTTTTGGTTTCTAGCAGAATATGTTTACAACGTGTCCGCAAAAAAAATTGTGACTTAGGACAGAGTCAGAAAAAGGGTAAAGAATAGACAGAGGTCTGCTTGGGCTGTTTACCAGACTAATGCTCTCAGCCTGCACTTGTGGGCAGTCCAGCCAGCACAAGAAGGCTGGACTGCAGGCACTGGAGCCGGGGAGCGATTCACAGAGAGTGAGCAGCACGCTGAGCTGGGTAATGCTGCCTGCACCTACGTGTCTACCTGGCCCGAGCCTTGGCAGAACAGAGATTGGTGGAAGTTCTGTGCACAGGCGTGAAGAGGTATTGAAGTAAGCTAAGCGTTGTCTTACATGTACTTGTGTTGCCATTCCATGGAAACAGCAGTCACTCAGATAAAATATGAACTGTGCAATGGTGGATGGTTGGGTGAAAATCCGAGGCCTGTTGATGGAACAGGAGTTCCATGATCGCTCTCAGTAAAGCCCACATTTAATTCTCATGGTGCAAAAGGGGCTGGGGACAGGGTGCAGGGAGATGGGGCATTATAAGGAAAGCCTGTTCGTATCTTTCAGAGTCGTGCTTCCAGTTGGCAAATTGAACTTTTTTGAAATAAGAACTTGTGAAGAAATGTTTGAGACCATAAAAATAACAGTAGCTGATTTTGCTATTTCATTGCCAATAAATAGTAACATTGATTAGTAATGGTTTGGGTTTTTTTCATGTAGCAAAACTTGCACAGGGAATGACAAACTGCACAGCCGCTACTTTCTTTTATATTTTGTTGTCACTGTATTATCCTTCTCCTGTTTAAACTGAAAAGTTCATTTCAAAGTGTATTCATTTTCTTCTTAGAAACTGGGCCAGAGTAAAAAAAATGACTGTGTGGGTTTCCTATTTCTTTATTGCCCATAAATATTCTGCATATTATCAGATATTACTTAAGCTGCATTCACAAATCAGAAGGTGATTTTTTTCCCTATCTAAATGCTCTGAAAACTCAGAAAGCAGTCTGATAAGCAAATGGTTCTTATGTCAGTGATAGTGACAGTGATTTTGTAAATGGGACTTAGGTGACAAGGTTTGTATGTTATCCAGAATAGGCTGCAACTTGTGCTTTAAGCTGTACTGGCTACAGCGCTAACAGTTGTAAAAACTTGGGTTTGCCAGTAGAGTTGGAGAATGTGATTCAAAGACACACAGGAAGCAGATCTGCTAGGTAAGGTGCCTTTTTTTATGTCACTCTCTTGGTTGTCAACACACACAGAAAACAAAACAGTAGGATACAAAATGACATCATTGTGGTGAAGGATTTAGAATGGTTTTTTTCATCTGGATATTAAAAGTCACACGAGGAATCTCTTAACACTGCACTGCACAGAATAGACCATAACTGTAACAGCATTTGCAATCAGAGGAAAAAATGTTGCAATTGGTTACAATTGCTGGACAAAATGTAAGGTTTGATTTTAATGTATTTGAATGCGTGAGTTTTGAGTCTTAATTCTGTAAGAAGAATTGCAAATGCAGAACGGACTGAGGAATTTCGATTCTCCTCACCTCACTTTAAAGGCTGGAGACTGAAAAACATCAGTTGGTAGAGACAAGTAGAGAATCACCTAATGTAATTGTTACAGCTGCCCCATTGTGCACTGCAGCTGTGACAGTATACACCAGCTGGGAATCTGCCCAAGTATTAAATCTTTTTAGTTCATACAAAAATATCAGTTTAGGCTGATAATTGTTAGGCCTCATGCAACTTTTTGGTGTTTCTTTAAGCCTTTACAAAACACATTTTAACATGTGTAACATCCACAGGGATTTTATTTTGGTTTTGGTTGAAATTCTTAGATAATCCCATGCTGTGGAATATTTCCAGGATGGTTTCATTAGCAGTCTTACCTTTAAGACTAAAGTCTTTACTTGTGTTTGAAATCATTATTTGTATTTTCTTTTTAATTTTAACATTCACAGAATACATGATCCTAATTGTTTTATAGTAGGAAGAAAAGTGTGGTTTTGAAAATGGTGATGACAAAGCTATTGATAGAAAAGGACTGATTACTGTCTGCAACTGGAATCAATAACCCTTGCCCAATTATAACGATGCCCAAGTACAACCCACTGCAAGGTAAAATGTGGTTTGGTGGCAAAGAATGGAAAAAGAAAAGATCTTCCTCCTCAACTTCATGTCCAGCAGAGAATGAGATCTGAAAGGCAGGAGATTTTATGTGTTGTGAATTCTTCCTTTGATCTGTGCTCATTTAACTTCCAAACTTGCCTGTCCATACAGGAGAAATGCAAGTCCCTGGGGACAGCAGAGTGGCAGTGGCAGTGCAATGCTCAGTGTTCCTCAGGTATCAGACAGGTTCAGGCACTAGGCTGCAACTATGAGAAAACGGGAGCAAACAGTGGTGGTTCCCGGACTGCACGCCGTATTTAATTCCTTGCCTGTAAGGCTGAGCACACTGTGCTTTGCCTGCAGAGCCATATGGCATGGAGCATGAGATGTGAACCTTCATGATGGGATCACTATCAAGTGCCTGAACCGCACTAATTCCACCACCATTTGACGCAAATGCCTGCATGGATCATAGGCTGTGAGACAGAATCACACTGCTCAGAGAGCAGGGTGAGAGCATTGCTCTCATGGGTTGGCACAAGGTCAGTGTTTAGAAAAAGTGAGAGAACTGAAAATATCTCCTTAGCTTTCCATAAACCTGATGCCTTGCGTGTTCCAAAGGAAATGCGAAGGACAAGTAGCCAGTTGGTGGTGATGCTAGCTCTGAATTTAACTCCGTATGGTTGAAGCTAAAATAGGTGTTTTATAGCAAGCCTCTTCCATTCCTACTAGTGTATGACCCAAACAGAGCTGCATCTTTAACATAAATCCTTTCGGGTGCTTTGCCATCTGAGTCAGGCATGTTACTGTTCCTCCTGTGCCATTTCCTGCGTGGTTGATGCTGAATCAAAGACTCCATTCACAATGATGGGAAAAGAATAGATGACTCTAGCACACATAATGTTTTTAAGCACAAATTAATAATTGGTGTGCTCAAGCATTAGCGGGAAGTAATTGTTTTGTAGCAGTGAGATGAATTCCAGGGGGTTTGGGCACAGGTTATCTAAAAATGGTATAGCCCACGCTTGTTTGAAAAGGAACATCTAAAATTGTCGACATGCTAATGGAAAGTACACAGTTTGGCTGAAATTCCCTGGGCCTGTGATAAGCCCCAAGAGCTGGGTTTTGCTTGAAGAGACTTACCAAGGACCTGTGAGACAGAGCTTCCTTCTCCATCTCCAGTCCCAGACCATCTATCGTCCAGCTTGCTGTTCCCACCTGTAATAACCATTTGCACCTTCAGTGGTCAGCTGAGCCTCTCAGACACTGTCCCTGTTGGTTAAACACTTTCCTGCTCTTCTCTGAGAAGAATATTTTATTCTCCAGAGATCTCCAAGTGTGTCTACACAGACAGCTCAGTGTACACCCAAACCCACACATAAGTCCACCTTGTTTATATGAGAGTGTGTGTCCAGGTCCAAGCTTGGGCTTGGCCTCAGCAGCCTCTGAAGACACCTTAGGTGAAGGCCTGGGTTCTTGCTCTTATGGTCTTCAAAGCTTTGGCAGAACCAAGCCCTGAAATTCCTCTGTGTGGATTTCCCTGAAGTAACTTGTGTTTGATTTAGATTGTATCTCTCATTTAAATATTGCCAGAGGGAAGGAATCCATGAGCAATCCAGGAAAACTGTCCCTGTGATTGTTTCCCCTCACCATTAGAAACCTTTGCTACTGCTCTGGATCTGCCTATTGATGACAGCTTCCAGCTCTGGGATCTTTCCTGCTTTTGTCTCAAAGATGATCAAACTTTTACTCCCAACCAGGACTGAGCTCAGCCCACAGCCTTAGAGATTGAAATCTCTGACTGCAGAGATTGAAATCTGGGGATCTGTCACCAAAAGGCATCCTATTCCAATCTGTAAGCACTAGCATGCGTGTTTGATTCATCTCTCAGTTTGTGGTGTGCATACCAGATGTGAAACATAGTATTTTAGCTGTAATAACATGAAACTCAAATACAGATGTGATATACCTTACTTTGCTGATGCCACAGCCACAGAACTTGTTTAGAATCACAGAATGTTAGGGATTGGATGATCTAAAGATCATCTAGTCCAATCTTCCTGATGGAGCAGATACTGTAACTGAACCCTGGAAACCCAAACGTTCAGCTGTGATGTGCCTTTTTAAGTGTCTTACCCTTTACCTCCACACACCTATCTCTTGTCTTGAAACTATGCTTTATTATTCCTATGAGTATGATTTTTAACGTCTGTCATGCTCAAATGTTTATCATTCACCCAAATTCACCGGTTTTGCAAACTGGTTTGCTCCACACCAGTGACACATCCTTTAATTTCCACTTCTTCTCTCCATTTTGGTGTCATCTGCAATGCTTATCAGTAATCCTTTCATTTCTTTACAGTCCTGGATAAAATATCAATTGGTGCAGATGGAGAACTAATTGCACAGGGTTACAGGACCGTATTGCATTTTTGTGCCATTAAAATATCATTGATAAGTAGTTACCACCTTGAAAATACACACAACATACCATCCATGCCGGGGGGGAAAGGGCTAGAGGGCAAATAAACTATTCAGATGAAAACCAGCTGATTACTGGGGTCTGCCAGTGAGCAAAGGAAGGGCTGCAAGGACTGGGGGCTTGATAAATGGTTGGAAGGGGATGTCCCAGGGTGTCACCCAGCGAGCAGTGCCTGATACTCATAGTGCCCCGAGCACCCTTCCAGGAACACCATGGTGGTGTTTAAAGGATGATTAGTTAGACAACCATTTTATATGTGTCACGTTGGGTTTGTATTGTTCCGGTTTCTTAATCAACATGTCCTGCTCTGACAAGTTCAAGGCCTTAAAGAAGTCCTGATGTTCTACATCAGCTTTGTTACATTTATCACTCAGTCTTGCGATCTCCTCAGTGAAATATAACAAGTCAGTTTGAAAGGTCTCTTCCCATAAACTCCTGTTGATTGGCATTAATTATATTTCCCTCCCTTAATTCTTTGTTAATCTATATCCGTATGAGTCATTCCATTATATTGCTGGGACTTGTGTCAGGAGACAGGCCTATAAATACTTAGATCTTTGCCTTTTTTCAAAAAAACTTTCCCAACATCTGCTTTCCTTTGGAGCTTCCCTACTGCCCAGGAAGTTACAGGAGGTCACACGTAGCTGTAGTGCTGTGCTTATGCATTGATTATCATCCTTGATTATCACACTGACAAAGCTGGTCGCATTATATATTCTACTGAAACAAGGCAGTTTTGAATAATGAATTAATTCTACAGTCATGAGCAACCTTTGCAAAAACATGGGAGGAAATATTTCATTTCCATGTTTACCCTGAGTTTCTATATCACAACCTAGTGCTATGGCTACAAAGGGTCTTTTTAAATGCATCAATGATTTAAAAAAAAATGGAAGACCAGCCAGAAGGATGAAGAGCACAGATGGGTTTTGTGTATGGTCCCCAGCACGGTGCTTCACAGCACCTTTGCTCTTCTAGTGCTAAACCTTTTGCCTTCCATTCTCCCTAATGACAGCAACCCAGGAGATGTAGCAACAGCCCCATACTTACTACTGTTACTGTAGATGTGTAGTAACATCATCACTTTTTGTTTGTTTCAGAACATCACAGAGGTGACAAATACATAACATGGGTGTTTCTTAGGAAAAGATGAGATACTGATTTTAAAATATCTGCTAGAAGGTCTATAGCTTCAAATTGGCTTGGAAAAATACCACATTAATGCTGTTGCTCCAATCCTGATTAGAATTCATATCACACAAGAACATAAAAACACTTTTGGAGAGAGAGAGAGGATGTTTTATCTTCTAAGCACAGGACAATATTCAAGATGCATAGAAGAACAAAATTAATTAGAAGGAATGTTTGAATATTATCCAAATAAAAAGCAGGAATTAGGACTATCATAATTTCAAAAACACACGAATATTACACTCCAGTTCTATATTCTTCTGCATCTGTATTTATCTGAACAGGTATCTGAGTTGCTGTTGAGGGCTGGGTTCCCCCCGGCTGCCCCTGCATCAGCCTGGCCAGTGCTGCCTGGCAGGGAAGACATGCTCCCAGCTCAGGCTTTGGAGGAACGGGACATCTTTGTCCCAAAATAGTCAGGGCACAGGCTCTGCTTCTTCCTGGCCAAGAGTGCCAGTCACATCTTAGCCTGTCTCTCATTGCTGCTGAGAAACATTTTGGGATGAGGGCTGCAGTCTGTATGAATCACGTAGCTTTGTATGACTTGCTTTATGTGCCTGGCACTCTAGAAACCTAATAAATGAATAGTCCCTTTTGGCAGTGAAGCCGGTGCAAGTTGCAGGTATTCTCTGTGGAGAAAATTCAGCCTGTGGCATATAGTTGCAGAGTTTATTCCATGTATCATGGAGTTTCCCTTTGCATATCTTGCATCAATTTTCTTTTCACATGTTACACAGCATCACATGTTTTACAGGCAAACATCTAACTACAACTCTATTACATTAATTACCATTCATTGCTTTTCTTCATTTTTACCCGTACTTTTCTTAGCCTGGTAATTCTCCTGGGACTCGCTGGACCAAAGTCTCCTTTCACCATTCATAAAAAGAGTGTTGGAGCAGACGCAGCTACAAGCTGCTAGGAGCAGGGCAGGCAGGGAGCCCTAGGAACCCTCTTGCCTGGGGAATGCTGCTTTTGGGGGGCTCTGCACTCCTCCCCTGCCCTCACTGAATTCCCACTTTGCCACCTACCTTCTCCCTGGCCTCTCTGATAGTCTGGCAACAGAGTGATTGATGTCTTGCTGGCAGGATTTACCCTTGCAAACATAGGATCCCATTGAGCTAATAAATACTTCTCGTCATTGCCTGAGGTTGCCAACAGTAAAATTTCCTTCCCCATTTGTAGAAGATGCTGAATATGGCATTGGTACTATTAACACCTTTTTTGTTTCTCTCATTAACATTTTATGCCTATAAAAGGACTTTTGTATTTTCTGTTGGTTCTGGTTTTACTTTCTTTTGTGGCTACTGAAGCTTGAGTCGCCTGAACTTCAAGAAGTCAGCCCTTTAAATTTGTTTTAAAACTTTTCACAATAATTATAGATTTTTTAAATCTATTTTTGAAAAGCAAGATAATATTGGAGAGGAATGTGAAGGTATGACTTTGATTGCCTTAGGAACCTTTTATATATACCCTTTTTTCAGTAGCAAGGTGAGAAAAAGGATGAGAACCAAAACACCCGTGAAAAAGAGCTAGCAATAATTTTTAATATAAAACTTTTGAACAAAGGGAAGGTTCCTCCCTCTGGAGGCCAACAGAATGGAGAGGATGTGGTAGGGTTTTTTTTTAAGAATCTGTAAATTCTTACTGCTATTATTCAAACAGCTTTTGCTGAAAGCATTTTTGTGTGTCTACATTAGCGGGTGAAATGGTTTCAACTCCAGTAAGCAGGGTGATGGGAGCAGTGCTGTTCCCTGCTGCCTCAGAGGGGCTGGGGACTGGGTAGGCTGCATGAGACTCCTGCAGGGACACGAGGAAGGGAACACACAAGCAGGACATGAAGGAAAATCTGACAGACTGGAAAAGCACATGGATCTGAGGGATGGGGAAAGAGACAGTGGCTGGAAGAACACCCAGGCACTAGCCCCAAGAGAATTTTTCTTTTCAGTAAGTCTGCTCCTCTCATAAGGAGTGAACTGAGGCCACATCAGATCCCACGCTAGGTATGATCTTGAATGGTTTGACTTCTTGTTTCCTAATACCACTTGACTTTGCAGTTGGTTATTTTGGGGATGAGCCTCTAGAACACCCTTTAAGAAGAGGAAAATCATCCTGCCTCCTTATACGAGGCAGACAACCTGCTATGGCACTTGTCCCCAGGGGACATTGCTGGAGGTCTGAGGCATCACCTGCAGTCACTTGAAACCACACCTAGGCTCACCTGGGAACAAAATGTGACTGCAGTGAGTTGAGCGGGGATGTTTGGAGGACATTAAAGGGCTCCTTTAACAGGGCTGCCCATTAGAGGAATCATAGAATCATAGAATTGTCAGGGTTGGAAGGGACCTCTGGAGATCATCAAGTCCAACACCCCTGCCAGAGCAGGATCACCCAGGGCAGGCCACACAGGAACAGATCCAGGCAGGTTTTGAAAGTCTCTAGAGAAGGAGACTCCACAACCTCTCTGGGCA
>JAAGNO010011556.1:11777-24871 GCA_033439905.1 Ceryle rudis
ATTCTGTGTTGGGTTTTTTTAACCCTTCTTTGTGGGTCCAGGGGTCCTGGCCAAGCACCGCTGCCCCGCGTCGAACGGGTGCGCCAGGCCGGGCGGGGTCCGGTGGGGGAGGGGGGGGGGGCAGGCAGAAGGGGTCTCCCCAGGGGTTTTCAGCCCACAAAGCTGAGTTCAATAGGGACTGCAAAGCTCCTGGATGCTGAAGTCCAAAGGAAGTTTGTGCAATCAGCTGTAAAGGCAGCATGGAGCCAACATGCCAGCCAGCATGGGGACAGGAAAACCCCAGAGCTGCTCAGCAGGTCAGGCTGACGGCGCGGGGCTGTGCCATGTGGTTAGCTGGGTTAGAGTAGGTACCAATATAATTTATATTTCAGGAGCAATATAAATGTGTTAGCTGGTGGAATGGGCCCATTCAGACCACTCAGCTCAGCAGTTAAACTGCTTTAGGGATCGGTCAGGGCTGCTTTGAGTATCTGTCCAAGTCGAATCTTTGCTCAGCTGTTTTTCTGCAGGTGGAAACTAACCATTTTGTTTGTGGAGAGCTTGAGGAAACAGTGAGATGAGAAACACACAGCGTCAGCCTTTGCTGGGCGTCTCCTATCTCTGGAGTGGCCAGCTGTGAAACCTCAGCTTTCTGAAGATTGCTTGTCTCTGTGTGTGCATTCCTGGGTCGTAGTGAAGCAAACTGGAGGTCCCCAGCAGGCTCACCATGCCTTGCGGATGGGGCCAGCAGCAGAGCCAAAGCACCGAGGCCACCAGGCAGAAGTGTGATGGGAGCTATCAAAGCATTTGTATCACAGTGGAAGACTGCCATTCACAATGTGTCAACTGATGTGAGATGTAGGACCAGAAGGTTTCAGCTGATGACAGGGGAGAAATGCAGATGGAATTTTTTTTCATCCCAGGCATTGCAGGGGACACATCCTAATGGGGAGAAGGGACTCCTCTTTCCTCCTTCTGTACCATGTCCTCTGAGGTCCATCTCTTCCTCTCTACCAGCATCTTATTCCAACTTGCATCTCCTTGCCCATCCCACCCCCATCTCAGACTTTTTCCCTCTGTCCCCAGGATATCCACATCTCTTCTCTTTACCTCTTCATCCCAGAACTTTCCCAAAAGGTCAAAACAAAAACATCTCCCAGCCTCACCCTTGTCAACCTACCTTGACCCAGATCTCCTGGCACAGCAGCCGGCTGGCACATCCAAGCGCAGCCCAGGTGGTTAGAGCCTGGAAAAAGATAAGTGAGTGAGACATCTTTTGCAGTAAGAAACACCAGGCTGTGTTGACAGCAGGCAGCGCTGCCAGTCACCAGGGACATCCTGTGCCCAAGGAGCCCACGAGGATGGCTGGCAAAGGCAGGGCATGTTCCTGCAGACTTAATTCATGGTGGCCATGTGGTTGTAGCCATTAGAACACAACTTGTGGATCCTTCTGATTTATTAATCTGGGAAAGTAATTGGCTTGCTTCTCATGAGCATACCTTAGCATCAGCAGTGCCGGGCTTCATGGTGAGCCATTTCTGGGAACTGACTCTGCAGTTGGAACAGACACTTCTGCTGAAGCCAGTGTCTTCTGCTTTCCACCAAGCAAGGATCCGGCCCTGAAATTAATTTCAGTTGCCCTCTTTCCCAAAGAAGCTGAGTGCTTGCATGGTTTTCTGGGCTTGTAAGCATTTCAGAACTTAATAACAGGTCACATTAATTCCTCTTTTTGCTCTGCCTTTACTCCTCAGAAAGATGGAAGGTTGTTTTTTTTTTTTAAATACAGCATTGCATATGCCACATATGGGACGTGGTGATTTCTAGCGGTGGACTGAGGGGGCAAAACTGTATCATTTTTAGCTGTATCATAAATAATGAGTCTGATGCCTGTGCTACTGTGATTTTACACTAGTCTAAAAGTGGAGTCAGCCCCAATATGTTATCAGTCCATTGCAGAGCTACTAAACATTGGGAACCAGATCCTTGGCTGAATAAGAAGAGTTTCATTAACTTTATTTTTCAGTTCAGCTAATGAGCCAGGCTGTGAATCCTTCGTATGACTCAAACCTAGCACTTTTGTACCAGAAGGTAGGCTGAGGTAGGTGTGGAGTCCTGGACAGAAATCAAGGACTGGCAAGACGTCAGGAAAATAGCTGCTCATCTGGACTACCTTCAGTGCAGATACCCTGACTTGTCCCAACTGATGAGCTGGCCCTGAATTCCCTAGGCAGCACCCAAACCTGCAGCATGTTGTTCAGTGCCTCCAATTTCTTTGCGAGAGATGAGCGCAAGGCAGGATGAGGTCCAAACCTCTTTGGCAGTGTGAGTTCAGGGGAGCAGACATGTGCTGCTGACTTGTCAGCGCTCAGTCTTCCTCCAACATACCCACATCTACAGATACTCTGTTGCCTTGGGGGCTAAAATGTTTGAGTTTGATTTGTGGCACACACATTGAAACACAGAATATGGGCAGAGTGAAAAACCAAATCAGACCACAGCCACATAAAATGCCAAGGTACAGCTGCACAGATGTGAATGATATTCTTCCAGTGGCTACAGACTGTAAGGAGGGAAGGTGAGGCTGGCAGGAGGTCCCCTCTGCTCTGCCAGCCCCTGCCATGCTCTGTGCCACTGGGGATGCTGTCCCAGGAGATGACAAAACATGTCAGATTGTACCTGGCTGCAAGGAGCCCAGGGCACACTCCTGCCCCAGCATAGGCACGCACACTCCCCTTTGCAGTCTCTCACACCAAATGGAGCCATGTGTCATTTGTCCCTATGGGCTGATCTATCCTGACATCCTTGGGCTTCTCTGTCCCCACCCCACTGCTGGGAACTGTAGGTGCCTGCACCCTGCACTGCCTCAGAATGGGCTGCCTCTTGCCCTGCTTGTGTATCTGATACAAGCTCCAGGATCTCCTCAAAGGCCTGATCCTCCCTTTGTGCCAGAGAGACAGCTGGTATCTCCACTGCCAGCAGCAAAGTCCATCCTGATGTTTCTCTGATTAAATAAGAGAAAACCCAGGGTCCTTCACTATGGGAAGAAAACTTCCTGGCCAAGTGAAGAAGATATCCCCTTTCCTACCCTCCTACCAGCAAGCCCTTTGTATTACATGCACTATTAGACCTTTTTGCTACAAGCACACAACAGAAATAACCACAGGTTTGGATGACAACCACAAATTTTCTAGTCCAGTGAATCTCTCATTTTTCATTTCCCCAGCAGTTCGTCCGGTTGCAGGACCAACCCCAAGGCAGGACACCTTCCTATCCCTATGCAAGTGCTTGCCAATCCATCCAGATGGTCCTTCAGTGGGTTTGCCTTTCCCTGGGAGGGAAGATCCCTGGGGTCACCCCCGCTGCAGCTCCCCATCCCCATGGCAGCTCCCCATCCCTGGGGCTGGCTGCCTCATGCTTTCCCAGTGAGGTTACACAACGGCCGTGGGGAATGGCGTGTTAGGACAAGGCGCGTGAGTCACCAAAGGTACTAGAGTCTTATATAACCCCAGCATACATTTTTGGAGTGCACTTCAGCTGCAGGGGCTGTCAGGAGCCCTGACAAAAGCAACAGCCAGGAAGGAGCAGGGCAGAGGAAAGCAAATGCTGCTGTTCCTTTTCCCTGCCTCCTTACATATGATCCTTTTGTCAAGACCTTCTCCAGATCCAGGATGTCCTGGGCAGTTGGAGGACCAAGGATGTCCTTATGCATCCTGTGGTGTGTTACAACAGCTCCTCCGGGATGGGCTTCATTATTGTGTTTTGGGTCTGAATCTGAAATCTCCATAAACACACTGAATTTACCTCCAAGCCCACTTGTCCTCTACTTCTGACTTGGGCTTTGCCTTCTCCTCCATCAGCTGAGCCTGAATAATCCCACCTTTCCCTCTTGTTGTCTTTGTGCTGGTATCACAAGCCTTTCCTAGGATTTCTGCCATCCCACCTGCACAAGTTGCTGGGGCAGAACTGAGGTACAATAACAGCAGAGCTGCACACCTGACCCACAGCTGACAACATATGTCTGAAATGCCTTGTACAGGACCCACGCCAGGATCTCAGCAGGGTCTACTTGGGGAGAAGGGCTTCACTTGACTTGTGGCCAGTCCTGCACACTGGCAAAGAGGGACGTGACACGAACCCAGCTGCCAGCCTCGGAGTGTGGCACACTCAGAGGTGTAGTTTAAGAGAATGCAGGCAAGGATCAAAAGAGTTTCCAAGTCATGGGGTGAATTTCCAATAGCTTTAACTCTGAACTGAATGCATCTTCCAGTACCTGCATCAAGCCCTGTCTCACAATGCAGTTGATGAGTGAGCTTTCACCAGCAAATGCTCATTTGTGAATGCTAAGATGTTTTGTATTTCAGGTTCAGCTAAACTTTCATCATGTGGCTCTCCTGGCTCCAGGACAGACTGTCCAGGCAAACCCAGTTCCAGGGAAACGTGAAGGGTTATGATGCTCATCTGAAACACCAGGACCCTAAGCCAAGCTCCATCCCATGCTTGCCTGCTCCCACCAGCAGCCTGATCCAGAGCTGGTAGGCCAAAGAGATGCAGTATGTCTGAATGGCAGCCCTTGCTGGTCACACTTCTCCACCAGCAGTAATTTAACCATTTGCATCATAATTCCAGCTCTCCCAGGGAGTGGGAAGCCCATGTCCAAGTCTTGCTTCTCCTGTGGTTGAGGTTGATAGAGGGGAATCGATCACCCAGCGGGGTGGGTGAGGGACAAGAGGACAGGACGGGGCACTTCATGTGTAGGGGAGAAAGTGGCAAATGAGGGAATCTCTCTTTATTAATTGGATAATTTCTGCATAAACAAAACTTTAAGAAAGTATTGTCTCTGTCCCACTGTGGAAGAGGAACATTGTCTGCAAATGCTTTATTAAATGCTTTATTACAGACTTCCCCAGAAGACCAAGGCTTTGTGCAGAGCAGCAGTGCATGGGTGCTGTGGAGGCAATCAGTACAGCCAGGGATTGACTCACCAGCAGCCAGGAACAACAACACATGGGGCTGGTAAACCCAGGAGCACAGCTCAGAGCTGGATTTCACCAAGCAGTGTCCACCATGGATGGCAGCACAGGGCTGGTATCTTTGCAGGGAAACAGGGACCAGCTCCCAGCACAGCTTCCTCTCACCTCACTGGGGTTTCCTCTGCATGGAAGAGGGTTATGGGATTGAGCTTAGTGGCTGCATGAATCGGGTAACGGATGGGACAGGTTCCTGGTTGGTGCTTCCTCCAGGTGTACACTAGCTCAGGCACAGGCACCCTGTGCAGCACCTTCCCCTGAAATGCTCAGAGCCAGTGAGGAGACCAAGAGTGAGAAATGGGCGAGAAGTCCCTCTTCTTCCAGCCAAAAGAACCCAAACATCTCTCCCAGGATTGGATGCCATGAACCTAAGCTGCAGACATGCATATCTATGTATTTTACAAACATGGGCCAACTCTGCAGGCATTACTCATTCTGGTGAGCCCGGAGGAGTTCTGCAAAAGAGGCAGCTGCTGCCACAGCGGGAGGGAAACGATGCACTTGGCAGCGCACCCCACCACTGCAAAACAAAACCTGCCTGCGTACACTAGCCCTGAGCACCCCAGCTTCCCAGGACAGCCTGAGCTTAGGAAGGAAGCAGGGCTGAGAACTGACAGCCTCCTCACAGTAGTGGTGCTGCCAGCCCAGCAGGATGAGTGAGGCTGCCTTTGTCCTAGGGCTCAGATGGCAAGATGCCACCATATCCCTGGGTCTCTTCCCCCAGGGAGCTGCTTGCTGGGCTAAACAAACGTGGCAACAGAGCTGGCCCTTTGGGGTTCTTGCACATTTTGACAGCCCAAGCTGCCTCCTGGAATGCCTGCGACAGGGCAGGGAGGGATGGCTCCAGAGTCTGGGCTTCCCTTCCCCATGAAGCAGCTAATCTTAACTGGGTACATGAGTGTCAACAGGTGCGATGGAGGGAAGAGAGATGAGGGGATATTGGTGCAGCTGGAGGAAGTATTTATAGCTGCTTTTAAAAAAACCCATATAGATCACAGCTCTGTTAACGTATGTAACACAATCGGGAACCTGAGCTTTTCGTGATCCCATGGCTGCAGGATTTCCTGTGGAATCCTCTACGGGCCACAAAAACAAGCTAAAAATAAACACATTAAAAAATGAGACCATACTGAAACACGTGCATGCCTGTGCCTCTTCTCTGGCTAGTGAATTGGGTAGTGGCAAGAGGGGTAGGGAAGGGAACAGCCCCTGGAAAGTTCTCTAATAACTGCTCTGATAGGTCCCAGTCCTCAGAGAGCTCCAGGCATGCAAAGGTGACAGCATTTGCTGTTGACAGGGGAGTCAGGAGCCCCAAACATAAAAAGCAAGAGGAATTATGAAAAGATTATCCAGGAGGAAGAGAGCAGAAGCAGATGGGGATTCTCACAGCTGGAAAGCAAACCTGGCAAGCATGTCTCTCTCCTGTGAAGGCTGGTCCCCCGCTCCTTCCAGCAGCACTTTCCAGCAGTCATGCACTGGAGAAAACACTGTTGTACAACCCAGGGGTCTTGAAAAGCAGACCTGCATATTTAGCACTCCCATATATTTTAAAAAAAGATTCAGAAGTAATGTTTTCCCATACACTGAAGGATGGATGGGGCCACCAGTTCACCCTTAAAAGCTACTAGGCTGGCTGCCTCTTAGGCTGGGCAACAAAAGGCAAGGAGAGGGTTTAGCTACTGGAGGGAGCAGTGGGGAACAGACAGGACCTGGAGAAGATGACAGCATCACCTGACAGATCAGCTTCTCACTCTCCCTTTCTCTGGAAGAGGACCAGGATGCTGGGACACCTCCTCCCTTCAGATGGGCAAACCCATCACCTTGATGCTGCTGCTGTCTGAATCATGTCTGACACCTACATTGAGTGTGTAGGATCAGCCATTAATGGGACACATCATTAATTACGACAGCACCAGAGCTCCTCCGAGCTACAAACAGTATTCCCTGGAAGGAGGTGGCTGAGATTCCCTGCAGCTGAACCGAGCCTGAGCTTCATACCCTCTAATTACCCCAGGCTGTCGTGAGTCAGTTGTTACTTGCAGCAAACAACCCGCAGGCAGCAGAGTGAAGGAAGGTGGGTCTTTCTGCAGCTGAATTCAGCTGCTGCCTTTGTTTCAATGCTGCTGCACTGCATAGCAGCTACTGCCCCCACATATGCCTGTAACTGGACTTTTGGCAGAAGCATGTGCTCCTGGCTGCCACCAGTCTGTGCTTTTTGTGTTATCGCTCCAGAGGCGGCTCTGTCCCCTGTCCTGTCACAGAGCTGCTTCCTGCCACCAGCACAGAGGGAAAAGCATCACCTACAGCAAGGTGAGAGGGGAGATATTCTGGTCACCACTCTAACTGAATATCAAAACTTTTCTTTTGCCAGGAGAGCATGTAGTGTTATTAGTAAGAAGGTGCCTTAGATGAGCTGCTTTGGCATATGGTCCCGTCCTCCAGCATTCTGCTATTAGCTGCCAGAGATGAAAAGCTGTAATGTGCAGAGAGAGAGATGGAGGTGTCAAAGATGTCACCTGCAAGCTGCTCTTTGCTGGGATGGGGATAGGATGGGGATGGAATGCGTGAGAGCAGACAGCTGGAGGAAGCAGAGCAGCCTCATGCTGTAGGGAAAAGGGTTGGGGCTACTCAGCCTGCTCCCACCCTGTGCCCGCTACACATCCCCACCTCCTGCCCTGCTTCTGCCTGCATCCCCCATGCTGAAGGATAGAGGAGCCTCCAGAATTTTGGAGAATGCCTCCATATGTGAGAGGGAGCAGGGCTGCCACAGCACCAGAACTGGGCAGTGCAAAATGGGTTTCCTGCAGTTCACCAGAAAACCTCTCTTCCCAACAAGATGCCTTGTGCAGAACAAGCTACAGATGTAAAGGCTGATCCCTGTTTTTAATTTTTGGAGTGGTTTTTGATCAGCACCTAGGGAAGGGATGCAAGCTATTGAGAGAGAAATAGTTTTCCCTTTCTGTGCTGGCGGGGAAGATTATCTACAAGTCTGTCATTGTCTATCTCTGTTCACAGTTTGGAGGTCCAGACCCTGCCTGTTTGGATATTTCTGAATATCCAAGCTAGAGAAGAGTAGGATAAAATCGTTTACATCTAAGGCAGCATCATCTCTCATCTTATATACTTTAAACTGTCTGGCTCTGAAACGTCCCTTGTCACAGCACGTGCACCCATTCAAAGCACTTCTACAAAGCTTCATTTCCTGGCGTGTTGCTTTCACAGGTTTTCTTTGCATGGCTTCCCTAGCTCTTCTTCCATCACTGTATCCAGGAAAAAATATCTGTCTTTTCCTGGAAAGCCCTTTTACAGGCTTTTCACAGAAACCTGCAGTGCCAACCAGAGACTTGTCACTCCTTTGCTGGATACTTGCCATGTTTCCCAGCGAATGATCTTCCTCCTTCCTCCTACAGAAATGTTTCTACCTTGCAGAAAGGTTCTGTGAATGTCTCCTCAGCTTCCTTTCAAGCCTTCTTTAAAAACCTTCCATTAATCTTTAAACTGGAGACAAAGCTAATCGTGAGCTGCAAAGCAAAGTCCCACCTGCTGCTGCAGCTGTGACCCTTCACCCGATCTGAACCATTGCCCGACCCCATGGTTGCTGCATACTCCATGGATACATGACTGCTCTGCACAGGCACAGACTGTTTTGATTTTTCCCCTTCTGCAGCAGTTCTGCCAGCTTCAAGGAGCTCCTTGAACCTCCTCTGAAACCAAACCATCTCAGCACCTGTCATTGTCCCTGGTGGCTGGTGCCGGAGGCTGACAAATCCTGCCTCGTTCCCAGCCTCTCCACTGAGCTGTTGAGCCCACCTTGTCCACATCCACCATCCAAATATTTCTGGGGTTGCTTCCTTGCACAGCTGTGTCCCTGCAAAGCAGTTTGGGGCTCTGCTGGGTGTGATGGCTCTGAGCTGGCCAGGCTAGGAGGAGCTCTGCTGGAGCCATGGTGGAGAGTTGGGCTCCCTGGGGTCTGATTCCCAAGGGAGCAACACACCCACGGGTGAAGGGAGAGGAGCATGAGCCACCCCGCAGCTGTCTTCAGGTTGATGCCAAGATATCAAGACTCCAAGGAAATGGCAGTTTCCAGAAATGGGAACATACCTCCATATTATTTTTCTCTCTGCTGTGGACCAGAGTGTGGCTTTGGTGAGGGCTGGCAGATCACAGCTGTTGTGGTGGTGACCAGACAGGCAGGGTGGATCCAGCATCCCACTTATCTTAGGCTTGGAGTACAAGGCTGCTCAAGCAGCTTATCCCCCGCTGAGGGCAATCCCTACTTTCCCAGTAGCAAAAATGAGAAGAATTAGCAACCAAACGCCCTCCCACCCTGAACTTGGTGCACTCAGAGCACTCAAAACCCCACAATGCTATTAATACAGATGTGAGGGGAAAGAGATTGTTTTTCAGAGCTAGATTTGGGGTGTTTGAATAAGAAAGACTTACTTGGAGTCACTGTATGACATCATGGCCGCTGTGGAGGCAGCCACATCAGTTAGTGTTTTCCCCATCCTAGCTGGGTGGGCTAGAAGCAATCCTGTCCTCATAGGACTGCAAGGCTGGGGTTACTTTTCTGTAGAATTAACCATGAGGGTCCCCAGTCCGCTCTCCAACCTCCATTAAATCCATTTTCCTATGAAACTGGAATCTTTGATTAACAGCCTGCTAGGGGAGACAAATCCCTGGGGTCTTTCTGTGTGCCCAGGAGATCGGTCTGGGGTGAGTGTATGCTTCATTTTTGCTCTGCAGAAGCAAGTACTGAGCTGTCTTCAAGGCAAATGACAGAATCATAGCAAAAAAAAAAAAAAGAAAAGAAAAAGAAAAAGCAGTTTCTTTGGAAGTCATTTTCTCTGAAGAAGTTCTGTCTGCATTTTTTATTAATAATACAACACCCTGGATGTGTCAAAAGGAAAAAAAAAAAAAGAGAATACATTTCCCGGTGGGGAGCTCCAGCCTCACAGAGCCGGGCAGTGCAGTGGGGTTGTCATTTGCTTCTTGGAATTTCATTTCTTAATCAACACGTCTGTGAAATCACTGTATTTTCAAAGATTAGTTTCCAGAGCTGATGGGATCAAAGGCTGGGGAGGTGGGGGGAGAGCAGGGAGGGGGAAATCTGCCATCTCCATCAGCAGCCCAGCATGGATATAATACCTGCCTTGGAAAGCCTAAACAAGGCATGGTTTAATGCCCTGGCCCAGGTTTAATGTTTTGGAGCCAGACAGGAAAATAGAGACACAGGAACTCAGCTCTCATCACGTTACCCCTTTGGGGAAAAAGATTACTTCTTAGAAATGTGGGGAGCTCCTCTGAGGTTTGCAAGTTCTGGCTGGTCCCTCCTGGGATGGGAAGACTACAGAGAGCCATGGGACACAGGGGAGGGAAGGGCAGCTGCAGGGACCCTCCCAGAGCCACTTTGTCTTCCTGCAGGTAACATAAATGGCACTGCCTTCACACTGTCCCCACAAATGGCACCTGCCACCCAGGCCCAGGATGATTACTTGCCTGGCTTTTTGACTTTGGTGTCCAACTGGTCCCACCTCCTGGGGAGACTTGGGGTCAAGCATCCCTACCATGGGCATTTGATCTTGCAAGCAGCAAGCAAGAGGAGCTCAAATACATTAAAATTGCCCAAATCTGAGTCAGACAATCAGGTTTTTGCTTCTCTGACACTTGCAAAGCCATAAATTCACCTGTCTAGCAGTCATCTAAAAGCCCTCCCAAAAGATGCTCGCTATGCTTGTGTTTGAAGAAGTTAGAAAGGATGAGATTAAAAAAAAAAAAAAAATCTTTAAAAACCCAACCTTTTGTATCTTCATTTATCATGATTTTTTTTCATTGTCAAGAAAATTTTCCCTTTTCTCCATGATTGTCTTTTCCTTTCTCACTGTGTGTAGACATGCTGATTTGAGCTCATGTGATGCTTGGCATCTGCTTGCACCATGAAACCATCACATTGAGTAGCATCCCTCTGGTTCTTAGCCAAGAGGACATGTCCACCCATACCTTCCAGAGATATCCATAGACCTTAGGTGAGCAGAGTTACTTGGCTCTAGGATGCTTGTAGGAAAAGTCAGGTCAATCAACCAGAGGTGCTAAGGTGATGCATGGAGCTGTTAGCCACATGGATTTGCACCCACTGCTGATTTGCAACTCCTTTTTGTGTGGCAGCTGGGTCAGCCCCTCTTCCAGGCACAGGCAGTCACAGCATCCCAAAGGAAGAGGCAAATCCACACAGATTCACCTCTGGTGTGGATTCTCCTCTCCCCATGGGATGCTGCACCTGCCCATGTCTGGCAGAGCTACCTGGATGAAGCCAGATGCTGATGGTGAGTTTTTGGACCAGTCTCTGCCAGAGCCAAGGGGATGGCAGTAGCCTTAGTGCTTTGCACTGGCAGATGACTCAGCCTCCACCAACCCATCCCACCATCCCTGTGTCACTTCTCTTACTGCCCAAGCAAATCCTAGATGCTCAACCCTGCTGTCCTGGAGCAGCTTCATGTGGGATCATGTAGGCAGCTCTTTCCTCCTGCATGTCTGGTGCTCTTGCCATTGTGCTTTTCACTTAAGTTTTGCAGTGTGTGATATGATCACAGGAAAATAACATCATGGGGAGGGGGAGGGAATAGATGCTCAGATTCATCCTATTGGACTGCTGAGCAGGAGCTGGATGGTGCTGCCAAATCATTAGTTTTCTTTTCTCTGCAGCTCCCTGTGGCTGTGGGTATCCCTCGTGCTAACACAGCTCTTTGGAGGTGTTTAATTACAGCATCCAGGGTATCAGGAATGCAGCTGGAGGGGGGACCAGGGGAGCTGCGTGGTGAGTCATTGGTGCATGAGGGGGGACCATCTTACTCCCGGCACCACCTCCACAGCCTGTGCTGGAGGAGAACCCCCAAGATCATCAGCAGGACAGGGCAGGTGGCCATGCAGGCAAATCAGAACCTGGCTGCGTGTGCAGGATCCCCTCGACATGTGGCATGTGGGTAAGCACGGCTGATGAAATGGCTTGTTCACAAGACTCGTTACCTGGAAACAGAGTATGCAGCTCCTGCCTCTGTGCAGCGTTCGCTCTGCTGGGTGTGGAGATGTGGTAGTTGTTACTGCAGGCAAAAGCCCTGCCAACAGTAAATAGGCTACATATGGCCTGAATACATACTCCACTGTAAAGGGCATCATTTTGCCCTTGGAACATATGAACTGAGATTACACAGTCCAGGCATTTAAGACCATCCTGCATAATACAGGCTGGAGGGTATCAGTGAGCAAATCTTCTCGGGGAGTAACGTTGACATACTATGTACCTTCTGGAGGAAAATACCTCCTGATGTACAGATTTTGTGCGATGGTGAGGCAGCTTCAGCTCTCTTGCACTCTCTCTAACACTTTCTTAACAGTACTTTTGGGAAAGAATTGTTTCTACCATCCTCATCTCCACTCACTGCTTGCCTCATCACATGGCTACCCACAGTTTCCTTCCAGAGGCATCTCCTCTGCTGCAATCCCCTGGGCGTCCTGATATGGAGGGTGACAAGGCAGCCACTGTGCCAACTCCCTGTCCCAAGGCTCCCTGCATCTCTTGGGACCCTGTGGCAGGCATGACCCCGCTTTCCACAGTGGCTGCTGAGAGGGGTCATGTGAGGACAGGACCAGGAACCTCCTTTCTATCCAGTGAAGAGAATTTTGCACTTATTCCCCAAAATCATGAGGAAGGAGACATGAGCTCAAGGCATGCTCATGGGATGAGAGAGAGAGAAGACCAATCCTGACAGGTCTGTAGCCAGAAAATATTCAGGAGTGTGAAAGTGGAGGGGGGAGGGAGGATTTGTTGGTGCTTTTTCTGTGGTTTTCTTTGTTTTCTTTTTCTTTATTTTTCCTTCTTGTTTTTTAGTACTTTTCATTTTTGTTGTCTTTATTTTTTTAGTTTTTCTTTTGATTCCTTTTTTCTTTTTTTCTTATTTTTTATTCTTGATTTTCTATTTTCTTTTTCTTTCTTTTTTTCGGTTTTTTTTATTTACATTCTCTTCTCTTCTCTTCTCTTCTCTTCTCTTCTCTTCTCTTCTCTTCTCTTCTCTTCTCTTCTCTTCTCTTCTC
>JAAGNO010011558.1:0-21237 GCA_033439905.1 Ceryle rudis
AATTAGCAAACTATGATTTATTTTATTTTATTTTATTTTATTTTTTAAATGGTGAAACACAAAGCCTGATTACAAGGAAGTACTTAAAATTTCTTCAGTCCTCTTGCAAATGTCTAATGGTATTTGTGGCTGTAAAACTATTCTGAACATCTTTCACTAAGACTTAAAAATATTTTGAACTGAAGGGACTGATGATCAGATTTTTGTGTCTTTCTTTTTAGCTGCTTTGTTCAGCAGCTCACAAAACGCACACCAACAGGATGCATCTCTTGAAGAACTCACAGCCGAAGAGCGGCAACGGAGTAAGAGAAAGCTGCACATAACAGGTGGAGAAACAGGAGAATGGAAAGATGGAGGGAATCAAGTATAAGGTCTCATGATTACTTAATCGCTATGCCCACATCTTGTTCCATAATGCATACAAGATTTCAGCCACCCAATCTACTAGAATCCCTCTCAGGACATGTCAGCCTTTAAGTAAGCATCCACCTCTCATCCTGCTGGGTTATCCAGCCCCCTTGGCATTTTGTTGTCTTCTGTTCTTCATCATCCCTTAATTTTTTAATCCTCAGGCTATATATGAGTTTTAACATACTATTGTCCTACTGTTGCTCATGTCAATCAGTTAACACACGGAGATTCCCAGGTTTCCCAGCTGTTCTCACTGCCCATCCTTACTGTACTACCTACCCTACTTGGCAATGTCCTGGCAGCCGGTCATCTTGGCCATCAAGCCATGCTAACTCAGAGTGGTATACGAAGGATATTGCCAGAGGGAGAAAGGCAGTTTCAGTGCTTCAGAGTATCCACGTAACCCTAATGACAAAACTGAGTCATCCCAAACGGTACTTAATCGTTATTACAATACCATGTTACTCCATGACAAAAGGAAGATCTTTGGTAAGCTTCTCTCATCAACCCATTGCTGTAAGAGGGGAAGTCTCCGAAGCTGGTCTACCAAAAACCGTTATTGCCCAGTCAGAAGTGACCGTGGTAGTGTCCCTCATACCTCCACACTAGAAGGAAAGAGCTTACTAACGAAGTCTTACATACTTACCTGTTGGGATGCAATTACTCGCTAGGGCAGTCTATTTAAATTTGCCATGCCTGCTCCCGTGCTATCTCAATATGGATATCTCAACATCCTGTGATGATATCTCAGTGGGAATATTGCTTTAAAGGGTTACAGCACATCGAAGATTAAGTCTCTGTGGAGTGATCTGGAGGTCTGGTTTGGGGATGGAGCAGTGAGAAATGGTGTCCCACATGGCTCTTTTGTAACAGGACATTCTGCAGTGCTGTCAGCCATGCTCTGACACCCAAAGACCCTTTCCCAGTTGGAAACCCGATGGCTAAACTGGAAGACTGTGCTTGCTGTGTCTCCCGCGTCTCATGGGCACACTCTCCCACAGCGAGGGACACTCGGTAACCACCCAGCGCTGCTCCCTCTGCTCAAAGGCCTCCACCTGGCACCGCACACCCCGCACTCCGACCCACGCTTAGGGGTGACTGTCCCCAGAGGCCTCCGCCGGGGAGAGCGCGCCCAGCTGCCCCAGCCCTGCTGCCGCCGGCTGGCGACCCCGGCCCCCCCTCCCAGGGCGGGGAGGCCGCGCCAGGGCCCGCGAAGAGGGAGGGAGGGAGAGAGGGAGGGAAGGTAGCGCCGGGAGGAGTGGCCCGGCCGGGACGGCCCCATAAATAGCCCTCGGCGGGGCGGCGGCGGGAGGAGCCGTCGCCGCAGTTGCCGCCGCCGTCGCTGCGTCGGCCGCGGTCAGAGTCAGCACCGCGGACAGCGCCCCCTCCGCTCCCCTCCGCGCCCCTCCGCGCCCCCACCATGACGGCGGAGACTCACCTGCAGGGCGTGGAGATCTCGGCCGCCCAGTTCTTCGAGATCTGGCACCACTACGACTCCGACGGTGACTCCTTTCCCGCCCGGGGCGGCGGGGGCGCGGGCGACAGAGGGGGGCAGGCCCGCGGGAGGCTGGGGGGGGGATCCCACCGCTCTCCGCCCTCAGGCGGCCCCGCTCCGCGCGTGTCGCCCCCCAGCCCCAGAGCCGTCAGGGGCCGGGGCCGGGGCCGGAGCGCAGAGAACCATTCCGCCGGGAGGGAACAGACGGGTCGGAGACGTCCCTGACAGTGCTCGATAGCGGAGCGAGTTTGGAGGGAGCGGTGACTGCAACCGTAACTCTTTCTGTTGTAGGCAATGGGTACATGGATGGGAAGGAGCTACAAAACTTCATCCAGGAGCTGCAGCAGGCGCGGAAGAAGGCAGGCTTGGTAGGTTAACGTTTCGCCCCACTTTTCCATCTTCTCCGGGAAAGAAGAGTTTTCTGGAGCAAACTCCAGTGCCCCGGTTCCTTCCGTTCTCTGTCGGCATCACACGGTTCGTGCTCTTGCCTCCGCAGGCAGAGGAACGTAGCTCGGGTAGAAATGGGCAGGTTGCAAATGAAATAAATCATCTGCTTTGGAAAGGTGAGGCCGGGGACCACCTCCCCGGACAGCAGCTCTCGCTCACGTCTTGTCAGGCTATGAGCTGGTGCTTCTTACAGCGCTTAAAAAGAGAAGTCAAGAAATGCATGAATGTTCTATTTTTGTCTTGGATGGGACCTTATCCCATGGCAATTGTTCTTACCTCATCCAGATACCTACTGGTACTGGAAAAGAAAAAAAAAAAAAAAAAAAAGAAAAGAAACAAAGGAAGAGAAAAAGAAAAATCATCACTTCAACTTAGTTTGGGTCCGTTTTAATGTCATACCTAAAGGCCAGTACGGGCTGAAATGCATTTCTGCCCCTTGGTGGTCAGTAAATAGATCTGCAGATCACTGCTAACCACTTTTTGCCCTTCACCAGCATCAGACACCAGGAGCCTGAGTAGCAAATCCTGGTAGTTTAAATAGTTCAGAGAGACAGCATGTTTTTTGACAGTGTTGTCAAAACTATTCTGTGTGTGAGTTATTAAAGTAGTAATTAATTTCCTCCAAACTATACTCACGTGGGGAAAAACAGAGAGAGAGAAAGGAAAAAAAAACCCCCACAGAAATAATTTAAATATTCCATATAACGATTAGAATCGAAATAGAAATGAACCTTTTTAACAAATAAACTGCCTTAAAAATAATCTTCTTCTAAAACGGGCCACTTAGCATCAGACTCCAATATATAACTTCGTGGAATCAATGTACATGACTCTGAGCTAAAATATTTCTGAAGTAACAGAAAAGAAAATGATAATTTAACTGGACAGTGTGTGTGCATGGGGGAAACAGATTAATACTTCATAGAAGAATACCTCCAAATTAAGGAATAGCTTTTCTATAATTAACTTTGCTTTAAAAGTTGCTGTGTGTTTTGGAAGGAAATGCAAAAAAAAAACCAACCTCCAAACAAAACAACTAATATGAATGAATTTATTTTGTGGAAAAGTGTATCTTATGAATTGTATGAGTGTTAACTTTACACATCTGCAAATCTGTCTCCCAGCAATGCCTGTAATGTTACTTCAGTCTGTGTACCAGTTAATTCTTCTTAGGGTTGCTGGTATAGGCATTCATTTTCAGGAGTGTAAGTTTAAACTAAAATTTACAAGAAAAAAAAGGAAAAAAAAAAAAAAGAAAGAAATTGGGGAAAGGAATGTGTTTTTTAGAGGGAAAAACTAATTTTTTTTTGGTTTTTCACAGAAAAGATCAGACGAAACTTGAAATATTGTAACAGACTGAATGTCTCTTGTATGTTGAAGTGCAGGAAACTTAAACATGGCCATTAGAAAGAAGCTATTAAAGCCTTTGTATATTTAGTATGAATGGCATTCTTAGTAGAAATACTGATATATTATTCAGTAGTTAAAAAATTAATTAGAAGCTCAAGGAAAAAAAAAAATACCTATCATTTGAAGATCGGATTCTCTTCTCTCTCAAAGCAAGTGTGCACATCTTAAAAGCAGAGCCTGCTCAAATTAACACAGAAAAGCTTTGCAGGATTATTCTTATCTGCTACAAATTTCATAATTTAGGGTTTGGTTGTTTTTTTAAATAACTTCTGCCCGTATTTCACACTGCATTTCAAAAATGCTCAGGTGTTTAATTTCTTCTTTCCCATTCCTCCAATTCAAACCTGTCTTTGGAGTGTTCTGCTGAAAAGAGCAATCTATAGTAGCATCATCACATTCCGTACCTGGTCTATTGGCTCTGGAGTAGAGAGATATGTCATCTTGGGTTTCAAATCCAGAATGATTCTTGGATTTGAAGGCTCATTTGCCAAACAAGCATTTCATTAGTTCGTGTCTTGTCTCACGGGATGCTAATTCAGTAGCTTTGAATTTCTATTCTTTTGCCAGAAGGGACACATTGAGGAACTAGTGTAGGTTATATGTAATTTCCTCAGCTGTCCTTCTTTTAACACCCCAAAGCTTCTTTGTCATCATTAACTTCTGCATTTCAGGTCACTCTCCTGCTCACTATTTTTGAAATATTCAATTATGCATTCTTCATAGCTGGATTTTACATCAGTCATGCCACATGCATTAAAGAATCACACTGATTCTGTCATTGAATAGGATGGTTTAATATTTCCAAATATGCTTCCCGACTGTAGAACTGTTCTAATTATGTTCTAATTCTAATCCTTTTATTAATCCACTCGGTAAGCCTGTACTTTCACAGTTGCTTTTTCTCAGATGAAGCGGTAGCCTGCAGTCTGACTGATGCTAGCCCCAAAAGGTGGATGTGTACTTCGAGGTTATAGGGCTTGGACTTTTCTTTGGTAACACTACCTCTTTTTGCTTCATGCATTATGGTAGATAGTGAATTGGTCTGACCTACTTTCAGACATATTAAAACAACTGCCTCTCTTTGAAAGACAAAAGCCATAAAAGTATATAAGCATAGCTTCCATATCTGTATATAAGCACAGCTTCCATTTATCACGCCCCCCATTTATGCAGTAAGTTCTCTAGGAATGCCAATTGCCAAACGAATCTGTGGAGTATCAGTGACTAACTGATAAAGGCTCAATAGGTGGATCTTGGCTGAGCTATTCCACGCCTTGTTTCTCTGCTTATATAGATGATGACAGTATTTCTCCACAGAAGAAATCTGTGGTTTCGACGATGTTTATGAATACAGTCACCTAAGTGTTTCTGTGGTGCCATCTATCCTTACATTTTCAAATTGTATCAGAAAAAGCGATTTTTTTGCTACGGCTGCACTTAGTTGGATAAGTGTCTCAAGTTTTAAAAGGTGAGACTGAGGTGTGAAGGGCTGGTTTCTTAATTTCAAACACCGAGCACTGCGAAGGGCCAGTTTCTTAACTTCAAATATTGAGCACTGCATCTGTTATCAAGTTTAGGACTAGACCTGGTTAAATTCAGGCAAGTTCTTTTGACTGAAAACGTTTATTTGAATTACATAAAATCTAATAACTCATCAAATGGGTGAACAGAAAAATAAAACCCCTTTCTGATTAACGTGCTGGAGGATGAGCATCCTGATTTCTTTAACCTGTAATTGGCTGTGCCTCCTTCAATGGCTGGTCACTGTCTGGCACTGCAGAGCTGCTATTAGAAAGATTAGTAAAATATTTAACCCGACTAATTAAAATCCAGGTGTATAAATTCTCCATTCTATCTGCTAAGCAAACTTGTCCCCACTTTGGCATCATTAGATGAAAGGTGACATTGAAGTGCATTGTATTAATAACTACATCTCTAATTAAAGCCATGGCAAATTACTAACCTGCCATGGATGACTTTGGCAGAAATAGGATACTAGGCCATGATGGCATCAGCTACAAGGAGCTGACATTTTACTTAGCTTTGGTAGTTGAAATTTGGGACAAACTACAACGGACTTTGTACAGCTGAGATTCCCTGTGTCTCCAGTGAGACAATTACTTAGGTCTTACATAACCACATCTGTTACAGCAGCTAAACCTTTAATTTTCAAAGTCTGCTTTATCCTCATCTGTAACCACAGATTTGTCCATTGTTTTAATACAACTGTAGTCTTGATTCTTGCTGCAAGGTTTTACTAGCTCACACCTATAAGAAATAGAAAGAAAGTTAAAAGTTTAATCAGTCCTGAAGGTTGATGGCTGCTTATTATCAAAACAAGGGGAGTCAAGCTGAAGTGTGAAATCAAATATTCACCCCAAGGCTGGCACCTTTGCCAAAGCCTAGAGTGAGGATCGCCTTTAGAGAACAGATGTAGAGCAAGGACCATCATTTATATGAAGAACGGTTCTGCTGTCACATTTAAGGTACCGCTCAAAGTTTTCTCCCCCCTAAATTGACCTCTCTACATTTCAGCAGTGACATTTTGACTCCATTTCTATGATAAACAAATACTAAACAGTGAAAAATCTGGTATCTTTATGAGGTTTTTTTAGGGCTAAAATAGCATCCATCGTTCAGGAAAAATCCACTCAGAGATGTGGAAAGGCTATTTTGGTGTTCAGATGTCTAATACGGATATGTTCCGTATTTTGAAAGGTTTTACACTGCCTTCAAGTTGCTAGTTTAAAAATGAAAACTGAGAAAATTGACTAGTAATTGCCTGTGAACTTCACTGTCACCCTCTTAAACAAAGGAGCTGTTATACACATCTTCCAACGCATCTGTCTTTGTAATTTTTTCATTCTGTAAACTGAAATAGGAGTTTTAAGTATTTAGATGCCAATCATTCACACTGATGTTCACTATAATTCCTTAGGAAGTAAAACCTGACGTTATTCATGATAAAAAAATTTATTCAATTTCATTTAAACGAGGAATCGAACTGCAGGAAGTTGGAGAACTTCATGAACTGTAGTATATTATTTGGCAACTAATAGAATAATCAAGTTTACATATGTTTCTCTGTATCTTAAAGTAACAGTTCTCTCATTGAAACTTTGTAGGATTTAACACCTGAAATGAAAGCTTTTGTGGACCAATATGGGAAGACTACTGATGGGAAAATAGGAATAGTTGAGGTAAGATGGTCACTTTATTAAATAAGACTGACGTGTTTTCTTTAGCACAGAATTATGTGAGCATAATATGTGGATATTTTTGATTTCTAGTTACACATAAAAATGTCTTCCTCTGTCTTAAGACCTTTAGTATTTTTTTCACTAATGAACTTTTTCATTAACAAAGATATTCCTTCCCCCTCTGCAGACACTTTGCTACGTGTCATTTGACTTTGCAGACTTTATTCAGTATAAAGAAACGTCAACAGCAGCTTAGTTTTCCTGCAAAAACCAATGATTTTGAACAAAGTGAGAATAACACTCAAGTGAACACAACTGGGCAAGCGCTGCATGTAGTCTATTCTAAAAATATACACATGGTAAGACCAGGTTATTCGTGTTAAACTTAAACGAAATTTTAATAGTAGCTGTGATACAGCTTGTGAAAGATGAAGGATGTCTTGCAAATTCCTTCCTTGAACTTTAACAGAACTTCAGGCAGAAAATTCCCCTATTCCTTGCTCCCACTTTCTAAAGAGGGCAGATAACCAAGCCCTTCCACATGTACAGCAGCTCAACGACTGTATCATTTCAACAGCTTGCACAGAAGGGGGGGACTGTTGTGTTGCCTCTCGCTTTCACTCTTCAGAGCTGCAAGTCAAAAAGGAGAGTTCGCTGGGTTACACCTTGAGAAGTCACTTTTCCAAACCTAAATCTACAACTCATTTATGTCAGTCTGAGTGTAGTGAGAATGCAATTTTATTATTAAATATTTTTTTACTGATAATAAGAAATCTGACCTAGAGAGATAATTAAGAAACAGCTGGAAACAAGCCAGGTCTGCAAAGTGTCTACAGTGACCAACTTCAGGTCAGTAGCTAATTTTAAAATAGAGGACTGAATAGAGGCTGTAAAAGTCAATTGGAAGTATCACTGCTGATATAATAGATCAATTCAGGATAGCTTTTCTCCTCTGCCATATGTCTGAATTGCATAGACCTGTCTAAATGCACGTGTAATTACAACTGTGGAAATAGGAACAGCTTCTTTCACTTGCAGATATAACTGATTTTTTAAAATGCATCTTATGACAATACTTAGCATTGATCAAATAGTTCTGCATCTAAAAAGAACTAGTGTTTATTTGGACTAACAAATTGTGCGGCTTTGGACTAACAAATGCTTATTAATTTGGCGTTGAAGAATCCTACTTAATTCAGTATTTTGAAATGTAAGCAATAGCAAGTCTCGGATGCAAGAAGAATGTATAGACAGTGCCTGAAAAAGACTGTTTCTTTGCTGAGGAAAGATCACCAAAAGCTTTGTCTTTCAAATTCTATTTCTCCTGTTGACTTAATGGGTAAAGGTGAGCAAATCTGATAGGGTGTGCTATGGTACGGCGCTCACCACCCGCAGTGAAGTGCCAAGCGTGGTCAGCATCCACAGAAGCCATTGATTGGTGGCAGTGCTCAGTTCAGTGAATGAAGGGACTTTCTCCCTTAATATAGCAGTTTCCTAACCCAATAGCTGTATTTCATTTCACTTACATCAGCATGAAGCTTGATTTGGAAAGTGCTGATGGGACTCAGATGAAATGTGTTGTACATGCAGAGAAGCATGGTATTGAGGTTGCTGTTTGGACTTGATTCTCCTTCCTTAGAAATAAAAATGTCCAGTAGTTCCAGACTGCCCCCATTGACATAGTACATCAAATAGTTTTTTCTGACAAAGTACATGAATGCTGTTACATAAAAAAAATATTATGTAAAGCCAGTCAGACTCTCAGCAACGTGGCATCTGATGGAAAAAGCTCTAGTGAATAATGGGTTTGTAGGTAAGGCCTACTGACTGAGATAAAGAGGAGGCCTGGGTGGCTTCACAGAGGAAAGAGTGGATTTCCAACTCAGATTAAGTTTTGATTCTGCCTTTGCAAGCTCACTGCAGTTAGTTCACTAGCTTTAATCCAGTGCCCGCCAGCTAAAGGCAAAGTCTGACCTGTCCCCGTGATTGTCATTGTGTAAGGGACCTTCAATTCACCCTTTGTACTCTTTCAGACCAACACTTTCACTAAAATATGGATCTGAAACCCAAGGTTCTGAAGCTCAGGACAGCAGCAATTCCACATTCAAATGATTTGAAACTTTCTGCTGCCATAAAAATAATTGATCAGCTTAAAATATTCTTTGTAGTCCCACTCTCCATTATAGGATTTTAAAAAGCAAATTCACTGTATTAGGTGAAAGGAATTTTAAATAGCAATAAATACCAACAGAATTTACTTCGAGAATGATTCCTAGAAAATAGTTCTGATATTGTCTTCAGTACTGAGAGGTTTTTTTCTGATAGGTAATCCATAAAGACGGACCTCAGCCTGCAGCTGAGCAGAGAGGAGTCAAGCCAGACTCAGGCTTTGGGGTTGTCCTCTATGACGTATGATGCAGAAATAGCTGACGTTCTCCATAAAAGCAGCAGAGCTCACAGAAATCCTCCCTAAACCACAACTGCTGCCTAACACAAACTCGTAGTGGTCTGCAGCCTGACTCCAACACTCTCACAGAGTCCCCCTACGCCTATCTTCACAGAGAAGCTGTCATTAGAAATAGCACCAGGTTTCTATCTTTCCTCTCTGTAGTGGTACAACTGGGACGGGGAAGTTGAGCCAGTTTGAGCCGTATGATCTCCTCGCCCCTTAGTAATGCAGAGTTTTCTGAAAAAAAACCCCAATCCAATTTGATATTGTTTGATGCACGAGCTTGGAGAACTGAACATCCTTTAGCTGTATTGTTCCTACTATGTTAAAGGGTACCCAAGACAGAAAACAAACAAATGCTGGCAGAAGCCTGAGCTACTATTGGATATTGAGCTACTACATCTTTGTAACGTAAACGCCCGTGCTTTCCCCTGAGATTCACCAAGGGTGAGAGGTACAGCTTAAAATAAGGTCATTTTCTTCCAGAGTTAATATATTCTGTACCTCAAAACCAGCTTGGTACTGCTAGTAAGCCATTAATGATTCTTTGGAAAGTTACTATTTTACACTTGCCCTTGCACCTTGTACCGTTTTACGGTGCCCTTGCAAAAATCACTGGTTAGCTACAGAGATCCCACGAATGACATCTCATTTCTCATTTCCACAATGTAATCCCTTTCTTGAGGGTTTCCCATTGTTCTCTCCCCAAAACTCCGCTTATTCTATTAAGCAGTTCTTCCAGTCAATGTTTGTTGTTGAGTAGGAATGTTGATTTACTCTAAAAATCAAAGCTCCCCTGCCATGGGAGAAATAAAGACATTTTTCCATCAGTGCCACGCGTTTAGCAGTCACGTACATATGAACATGTACCTACCCACATGTGTATATTCTATTTTTAAGGGCGTAGGTTTTGAAAGCTGCTGACTAAAATAGATTAAGTTGATTTGGTTTAGTGTTCAGCCATTTAGCAAAAGCACTCGGAATGCTTTGATGGGCCTGAGAGCCTGTCATCAGCTGCGCCGTTCCTCTAAGGAGAGTGCTCTGATGTCTCTTTTCAGCTGTACCAGCACTTAAAGAATATAACTGATTCCTTGCACAGATAATTTCAGAGAAATGAGAGATCTGTCTCCATACCCTTGTGCCTGTAGGGTAAGGAGACCTCACCTCACCTACAGTGCCACTGGAAGCCAATAAAAAAGCCTGAGCAATTAGGCAATAGCACTGAAATAAACAGAACGAGGGATTTGAGGCTGTGAAATGAATGCAGAAAAACAAAAATTTGAACCAGAATTTTAAGATGAGGCTCCAGGAAGTCTGCAGATGTAATTTTTCATATAAGAATGCAGCTAAGAAATCTGACTTTCTCCATTTTCTCTTCCTAGTAAGCACAGCTGGTCTATTCTTCAAGTAAAAAGTTTTCTTTAATCAAAACACATTTCATACATTGTGAGGACAGAAAATAATATTGGGCTTTTGTTAAAAGCAAATCGTGATTTTACATTAAATTACACAGCATACTCTCCATCTTCTACATTTGTCACTTGCCAAAATTGAGTTATGGTAAATGAACAGTTTCAATAATCAGTACAATAAAGTCTGATTTTTAAAAAGCCTTTTGTAGAGCAGAGGCATTGGAAGCACTACCCTTGATTTTGCAGGACTAAAAGCCCTTCTAATTTCCTTCTGGTATTTATAGCTCTTCTTGAGCACAGCTCTGTGCCTGACGAACGATCACCGGTTGCCATCCCCTTACCCTCCTCACTTTCATTTTTTTTCTCCTGTCTTTTCCACATATTTTTCTGTTTCCTTTACACATGTTCTTCATGTCAGAGTTTCTCTCTTGAGGCCCCATCCCTGGAGACATTCAAGGTGGGGCTTGACGAAGCTCTAAGCAACCTGCTCTAGTTGAGGCTGTCCCTGCTCTCAGCAGGGGGGTTGAACTGGATGAGCTCTGGAGGTCTCTTCCAGCCCAGACATTTCTATGTTTCTATGTTTCTTCTTCCTTGGTATCTGTGAACAGTCTGTTTTCCTCACTTAATTCATGGTCCTTCACACTTGTCCACTAAACACCCCTGCCTTATGCTTTCCCTTCATGCCGATACCACGGTTTTCACCACAGAACCTAACTCTGCAGGGGTGATTTTTTTCCCTTCTTTCCCCAGCTACCCCTTCATCAAAATTCTGTCTCACTCCATTCTCTCAGACACTGGTTCTGTTTGACCTTGATGAGTATGGCAAAGCTGCAAGTCAGAAGCCTTTCAGAGGCATCTTCCAAACATTCTCTCTGACAGTTTGAAGCTTCCCATAAGACCCCAGTAGAGCAGTATGACCACAAAGAATCTCATACTCTTTTTCAAAGTTTCATGCTCTTTCATAGGCTCGGCTGGCTTAATGAAGAATCAAAATCTAATCTTTCTTAAACTCTCTTACAGCTTGCTCAGATATTACCAACAGAAGAGAATTTCCTGTTGTTCTTCAGATGCCAGCAGCTAAAATCAAGTGAAGACTTCATGCAGGTACAGTATGGAAAGCTGCCTTTTGTGAAATCATCCAAGACCTGCCTGCCATAAAGATGCCATTAACACATTCCTGTTCTGACTGCAGACATGGAGAAAATATGACAGTGACCACAGTGGCTTCATTGATTCTGAGGAACTCAAGGTAAACCGCTATCCATGAGTGTGCACGACATGAGAACAGGCGTTGGGTTAGAGCCGGTGCTGCTGTTTCTTCAGATGCCCACCTGTGCATCTTTTTGCTTTTCGAGCATAACTGAAAAGGAGAATGATTAGCTGATGTTTTTATCGCCACCAAATTATTTAAAGTGAAACTCTGATCAATGTTTTTTAAAACATGTTTTAGATCAGATCAAGGTTTGGCTCAAGTGACTCGGGGTAACAGGGACTTTAGCTTAGAAATAAGAAAGACAAAGAAAGCCTCTGACAGTTTTGTTGTTCTTTTTTTTTTGGTGCATTAGGGAGGAGGGCTGCTTTGTTAGTTGTTTTTCCTAAGGGCATCACCACCATTAAACACTGTGCTGCTGGATGGATCATGTGCTCTCAAGGATCATGTAATCCTGCAGTTCTCCCTGTAATACTGTTAGGCTGACACAAACGGAATTGTGTGGCCCCTGCTTGGTTAACTTGGTGGGATTTTGGTATCAGCTTTAATATGCACAAATAAGAACATAATCAAGATTGCTCCATCAGCCACCTCAGCCTTGCAGGGTTAACAAACCTTGAAACTAGAGTGATTTACCTCCCTAATCGTACACTTAACAGCAATTTGTAGATGCTGAATCAGTCAGAATCATGGAGTGGTTGAAAGGGAGTGCTGGAGGTCACCTGGTCCCAGCTCAAGCAGGCCCACCTCGAGCCAGTTGCCCAGGGCTGTGTCCAGATGGCTTTTTGAATATCTCCAAGGATGGAGACTCCACAGTTGTCACCCTCACAGTGAAAATGTGTCTCCTGATGTTCACAGGGAACCTCCTGTGTTTCAATCCATGCCCATTGCCTCTGGTCCTGTCACTGGGCACCAGCCTGGCTCCATCCTCTTTGTGCCCTCCCTTGCAGTATTTATGTACGTTGATGAGGTCCCCCCGAGCCCCCTCTTCTCTGGGCTGAACAGCCCCAGCTCTTTCAGCCTTTCCTCATAGGTAAGATGTTCACACACAGTAGCCTCTGAGTAGAACGGTGCTGTTTTCCGTAGCTCACTTGCACTCAATCCATTACTATAGCTTTAAATTCAGAGGAATCAAAAGAATTCATAGGAAGAGAAAGACCTACTACTAGTAGCATTTATCCATCTAATTTCGACTGTTTTGCCCATGTGTGGTATTCTAAAGAAGAGCTACATAAGCAGAGTTAGATCAAACTGAAGTCCTTAGAGCTCTTCTGTTCAGAAGTCCACATCAGACAGTTCATAACTTTTTTCCTTTTCCCTTCCTCTTTAATTTTTGTATCTGGGTGATGTCTGCTGAGGATCCTACCTCGAGGCAACCCTCAAGCAGACAAGCCCATTCTTCTGCTGTCTGGTTGCAGCAGGTCAGTGTATCTAAATTCAGTAGGATCAGGAGAAGGCCATGCACATAGCACTTGAGAACTCTCCTGCTGTTAGACGGTGTCTTAAGGACTGCTGACAGCTGCTATAATTTAAAATAGACTTTAAAAGGCAGGGCTGATTGAGAAACAGCTGAAGATTTAAGACATTTTAACTGGATCCCTAATGGTCCCACCTCTCTTGTGCTCCAAGATTTTGTCCTCCTCAGAGAAACAGGCCATTTTAACATGGTGAAAATAAGACATCAATGCCCAGTTTTATTTCTGGATCAGTATTTCTTGACGAGCCCAAACACTAAGTATTTGCTGTGTGAGGAGTACACCCATTTACACAACTTAGTAAGAGAAACACAAGCTGCAAATCGGGAAAACTTTCTAACAGTAGTCAGGGCAGTGGAATACATTGTCTAATGGGGAGGCAGACTCTTGATCCCTGCCTGTATTTAGGAAACCTTTGGCAATAACTAAGATCAGACAGTAACTCAGGAAGTTTAGGTAATGCTTTCTTGACAAACGAAGACAGACTGGATAGCCTTTCGATGTCCTTTCCAGTTCTATTTTCCATCAAAGCACACAAGATGAAACCCATCTCCGTAACGTCCATTCACAACATTTCAGTCATGTTCTTTGTATACAAGCTACCAGGAAGGCCCTTCAGCAGAGAGCACCAGACTAGCAGTGCATATTAGGCATATGATTATCGACATGGTTGCATTCAAGTTCAAGAATGTCACCTATGTACAATGTGCAGTGAAATTGCACACATTTAAAATGCAGGGTAGGAAGGAGCAGTGTGGGATAATGCTCTCTTCTAACATCAGGTGCTGTGATAGGGAGGGAGAAAACTTGATTAATCATTGATCTTTTCTGCAAGAAATGATTAGGCATGCAAGTTTTCAAGGAAACTCGAGGCTGATTAGTTTAGTTTACTGACAGAGCGGATTAAGAAGCAGTATACTTGAAAACCAAACTATTTTTTTCCCAAATTCACAATACAAAAAATGGCATACAGTGCAGAAAGGTTTATGAGTCACTTTTTCCAAATAAAATTGTGCAACAGACTTGAATTGATGAAGAGAAACTGTAATGGTCTTAGCTGTTAACTACTACTTCTTTTCATACGTATTTGGAACTTCAGCAGTAAATACTAAAGTGTGAGTAAAATGGTATTTTATTTGAAGTTAGTAAGTCAGGTGTTTTACACTGTAGGTAAAAAAAAATCATCTATTACTCTTCTATTTATTTTAACAGAGCTTCTTGAAAGATTTATTACAGAAAGCAAATAAGCAGATTGAAGACTCAAAGCTAACGGAATACACAGAAATAATGGTAAGATTATTTACAGGCATATTGCCTCGAGACCGGATTAATCCAAACTCTGTTTATCTTTAGTGACTGGAAGGCTCTAAATGACTTGGAGCCCCACCAAGTCCTAATCAGGCTATGTCATTGCAACAGAGTCAACGGTGGCATCTAGCACTGCAAGTACTTCTGCAGCTACAGAGCTTCCATGGCCAGTTTTCAGTGCTGCTTAAAAACAAAAGCTCAGGAATTGTGAATCTTGGTGGTATTTACATATTAGACCATACCACAGTATTTTCCCCTGTTCTGCTCCCCTGTGCCATTAGCTGTAAAACCGAGAGCTTCACAGTTCACGGCAGAAAAGTTGTACCTATCATGATTACATTATTATGTTTAGATGAAATTCATTTGGTGTTACTTTCTGTTTTGCCATCTTACAGTGCTGTAGTGTCTGTCTCTTGTCTTAAAAGCCATCACTGAACGATGACTTCTTATCAGATTTACAAACATCTCACTCTTTCCTTCTCTCCCCGTTCAAGGAGAAACTGATGAACGTTTAGTTTAGATGAACAATAAATCTAAAACAAAACTGTTGTTTCTCTGGCCTTAAATCAGCCCATCCGTGGGGCACTCCTTCCACTCCACCACTATAATGCTCCATGGTAAGGACCAGTATCGGCCCCTGAGTCTGAAGTCTCCGATTTCTTGTCTTCAGGAGATGTATAACACTACATGTTTTATTTTATCAGCTTGGTTTCATCCTAAGATAATGATAGCAATCAAAAAATGTGCTAGGTAGACATACCAGCCCTCAAACTGGCCTGAGAATGGCTAATCAAAACTTGTGTTTCTCCTGGAAAAAGTTGGCTGGTTGCACCAGTATGAATATAGTCGTTTACCTAGAATTGTCCCTCTTTATTCACTGGCGAAGATAACGCGTATCCTTTTCATTCAGGAAGCTTTTTTAACCTTCATCTTAAAGTGTGCTCTAAGTTCTGTGCTCTGTAGAGAGACACAATGTCCAAGAATTAATAACAGCGGTAAGAAAAAAATACAATAAAATACAAGACCAGCTCTCCCATAACCTCCTCAGGAACTAGAAAAGATGACTGCTAGAAAACACACAGCGCTGAGCAGCTCCAGGCAGGCACAGCCAGCCACTAACAACCCATCAAAATACAAAATATGTTGACTTCACAGCTGCCACTGCCTACCTCCCCCAGAAGCAGATCTCCTTTCACGGGAAATGCATGCAAGGCAGATGCTTTTATCCAAGGAAAGGGAGTGTTAAAAGGAGCCGTGGTGTTGTGTAGAAATAAATGTTTATAGAATTAGTCTCTTTTCTGGTCTCCTTTGCCAGTTACCGTGTATTAATCAGGTGAAACTAGGTCTTTTTTTTTTTTTCATGGCATTAATTCTGTCTTTAAAAGGATATCCAGTTAGTACAGGATGTTGCTTTTCCTCTTATCTAAAATTACATCTGAAATTACTGTGATTGAAAGTGATGGGATGGAGTGTGGGTGGTGGTGTTTTCAGTACAATGTCTAACAATGTTTTGTACAGTTTGCTGCTTTTTTTTTGCTCTTTTGTACAACAGAGGCAAAATAATACTTGAAAGTAGAAAAATGGAACCGTGCGTACATAAAAACTGGGAGAGGAAGTCCCACGAAGGTGCAATATCTCCATCTGCTTCTAATAGTGAATATAATAAGCTGATTGTGCCCCTCAAGCAGCAGGAGCTCATCCTTTCAAGGCCTCAGAGGAAAACAATTTAATACAATAGGGTGATTAAAACCGAGTAGTAATAGTACTCACTTATTTTGTCAAATTACATTAATGTATTTATTCCTATAATTTAATTATTTGGAGAGGTTCAATTTCCCACTTTCATGCCACCAGAAAATGTGATCATTGACAGTTCACTCTCTTCTTGAAATATATCACAGAAACAGAATGTGATCTTTGCTTAAATATTTAGACCTAGCAACCCACTGAACGAATTCTCTATTATTTTCTAAGGAACTGAATTCCTTGAATTCTGTTGAACTTTACTGACTGTTGTTTTACCTCTATGAATCAAGAATAATGATGCTATTATCAGATCGTGACTTGAAGTCAAAAGTAAAATGTTATCATGTCAACACTCCTCTCATTTATAAATAATTACACGCACATTTCTCATTTGGGGCATCCATCACTCTAGGAGGGTTAAGACCCACCTTGCAGTAGGTTAATCAGAGTTGTTCATTTGGTTTCTCAGCAGGCTTTTTGCAGTAGAATCAATTACTGTAAATTACTTCTTCAGTACTTTAAATAAGTGTATTACACAGGAAACGTGACAGATTAAAAGCCAGGGCCATCATTTCAGCATGAAATAAAGGTTAAACTGCACTGACTTTAAGTGTTCCAAAGAAGTGTTTTCTTCATTATGTTGACCAATTTTGATTAGTAATGTAAAATTACATATTCTTTCAGCTCAGGATGTTTGATGCGAACAACGATGGAAAGTTGGAGCTTACTGAACTGGCCAGGTATGTCTTGTGTCTCTTTTCACAACAAATACCATGTACCAACTGGTCCTGTCGCAACGCTTAAGTATCTTGACTGTTGTTTCTTTTTCTCTCCAAAGACTACTCCCTGTACAGGAAAATTTTCTAATTAAATTTCAGGTAGGAATATTCACATTCTTAAGGTAACTTGTGACCATCACACACAACCGGTGTCATTAATGGATTGTTTTTTTCCCTTTTGGCACTTAGGGTGTCAAAATGTGCGCAAAAGAATTCAATAAAGCCTTCGAGATGTATGATCAAGTAAGTCTTCAAAAAACCTTTTTATTAATTGTGTAGTTTGATGGCACTTATTTTCTGATTTGTGGACAAGCAGCCATAACCTCTGAAATGAAAAAGCAATGTTTAAAAATGATTTTTAATGTTATTTTTCAGGATGGCAATGGCTATATAGATGAAAACGAACTTGATGCACTACTGAAGGACCTCTGCGAAAAGAATAAAAAGGTAATCCTAGAGGGGTTATTTTTTCCCACTAGAGATTAGATTTAGTTTGGATTTTATTCCTGGACACTTTAATCCACCCAATTAAGATAAATACAATGTTTCTAAGTCATAATTCCTGATGTCAAATTACAACTAAAAAATCTTGGCAGAAGTTATAACAGTGTAAATCCTGAACTAGGGGAGCTGTGATTACAGTGACATTGTCAAAAGCTTGCTTCTGAGACATCAGCTCTACGTACGTCAGTCCAACGTATGGCAGTAATATGGACAGCATACAAATACATAACCAACACTTGCAGTGTGGTGCTGTGGGACAGGCTGAGAATACCCTTTTTTTTTTTCCTCTTTCTCATTTTCTGCCATCGGAGGCAAACTTGTTCCTGCTGGTAACTAAACGGGGTTATAAAGCATTTATTTGTTCTTTAAATAGGAATTAGACATTAACAACCTTGCGACGTACAAGAAAAGCATCATGGCCTTGTCTGATGGAGGAAAGCTCTACCGAGCAGAACTGGCTCTTATTCTCTGTGCTGAGGAAAACTAGAACTCTTCTCTCATGTCCACTTAACTAGTGATGTACTCTATCTACACAATAACTGTGCACTATAAGGGAGTAGGCTGTATTTTTAAATTGCATATAGAAAATTAGCCAGGATGTGTGGCACATTCCTTTCAGTTTGTTTCTATACTGTTTGTAATGTACAGTTTTTGTAACAATAAGATTGATAAAGAGAATGTCTATGTTTGGGCCAGTCTGTATATTCAAAAAGAAACTAAAATATATCAGGGTTGGTTTTGGTTTGTTGTTTTGGGTTTTGTTTTTGTTTTTCTTTCATAAACGTGGCTGGTAAAAAAAAAAAATGAAACCTGCTGACATTGCTGTGGTCATCATATCCTTTGACACTTGCAACATTTCTTGTTGAATTACGTAACAAAAAAGGCTCCAGGTATCTTCCCCCGTGACGATTAATTTTTTTTTTTCTTGAATGCAAAACATTAATTCATATTAAATAGGCTCTAGGTCTGAAATAGGAAAGAGATGTTAGCTCGTCTGCTTTCCAAAATTTAACAAGAATTACTTTCAGTTGTCAAACCATCCACTAACAGGTCTGTGCTCTCTGCAGTTTTTCTATTACTCTTCTCTTTACAAACTCATAGCATATAGACAAAGCATTTATCCGGAATAGATCTCCACGCAGTAGCTGACAAAAATAGAGTGTTCTCAATCTAGCTGTTGAACTTTACTGAATTTAAACATAGGCACTTCAGAAATAAATGCCTTTAATCTGTCTTGGAATCCTGGCTAAATGACAGGTAGTATAGTTAATACACAGATTAACGTATGATACTATAAGTGTACCTTTCATGACTATTGCTGTGTCAGAGAATATGACAATCCATTTTCTAAACTATTTTCACGTTTTGCAGGTTATAATTATTCTAGTAAATTGCTGTTTTTACATCATATTCTGTGTAATCTGTAATTAAATTTAATATCCTAAGATTGTTGGTGTCTAGTTTGTCTATCTCCCGGATTTCTTTTTTTCTGTACCATGGAAAGGACAAAACAATTATCTAAAAAAAAAATGTGCCTCCTTGGATCTTACAGTGAATTACTATCTCTAAGAACAGGAGTAGAATTTAACACTAAACGAAGAAAAATCTAGTACAGATTTCATACCAATTCAGTAACTTAGTTTACACGGTGGGCTCTGCCTTTTGTTATGCTAGAGAGGTATTCTTTCAATGGGAGCTGTACTGTGGAAACAGCCCTGTCTTCTTGCAACTTTAATATTTTGGCCTGGCTCCCTTTTTACTTTTACACCAGTTTTAATGTCTGACAACTCCATGAATGTCCAGGCCATTGCTCCCAGTTTGTACTGGTGTAGGAAGGAAATGGGGCTGTGTCTTAAAGCCAATAAACCTGTGTTCCCTCCACATACAACAGCTTTGGAAGCAAATCCAGGTTAGATTAGTTATATGCAACTTCTCAGATGCATCTCTGTGTCTTATTTAACAAGAGGAAGCAAATGCATTCTATTTGAAATGTGTCTAGAACAATGAGGCTCAGATCTTTCAAGATTACAGTCACTCAACTCCCACTGAAATGAATCCCTGAATTCCTCAGGTGAACTCAAGCAACTAAACATCATTTCAGGAACAGCCTAAGGGCCTTGGGCTCTTTCCAGTCTGAGCCTTGCAAAGTTAAGGAGTAGGTGGTACAGGATGGGGTCTTGCTGAAAAAAAACCACACAAAAAATTAAAGGTTAAGCTAGTTCATTCTCACTGCTTTACTTCCACTTCATGCACAGTGATTGAACTTCTCACCTGCTTGTTCTCTTTTCTCTATGCAATGTGAAATACAATTGTGTATGTTAAGTGAAGGAATGGTGAATCTGCCTATCAGTACAATAAATGATTGATGTTGTTCATGCTGTGCACTTGAAACCCTGGATTTTGCCTTATTTTAACATTTCAGAAGTGTAAAGGTAAAGAAAAATCCCCCAAATGTGTATGTAAAAATCCGATGTGACTGTTTGCTAAAATCATTACAGGGGGAGATTAAGTGTTTAAAGTGTTTTGACAAAATCCTGTCAGAGAAATTGGAATCTGTCTTCCTGAACATGAGGAGTTACCTGTGACTCCTCTGCTCTGAAGCCACCCTTCTACTACTGCTGCTGCGCAGCAGCTGCCTCTGCTGCAGAGGACAACACAGAAAGCAGGTCTCAGTCCCCCGAAGGCAGAGTGTTTCCTGCAGTAATTTCTCATAAATAAAACTTGGATTAAAAGACGGGAATTAAAAAACCCAGTTCTATCAAAGGCGTCTACGATGTCAGTGCAGAGCAAAGTGTAGCAAATATGGGGAAATCAAAACTGCTGTAAAAACTCCAGGGTTTAAAATCCCCAAATCATTCCTGGTCAAAGCTGTTACAATGTCAGAGCTGGGGCAGAATGAGGCTTGAAACATAAGAGAGGTGATGACAGGGAAGACTGCAAGCTTCTTTCTTCTGGTAGAGAAATAAACTGAATGGAGCCTGCATAAAAATTCCTTCTCTAAGGTAGTGCAGGTATGCCAAGCTCCTGCTAAACACAGACACCGACTGAAATGTAGCTACCTGACATCCACTTCACTGAAGCTATTAACCATTTTACTGTCTAAAAATATCTATTTTATTAAAATAAATACTCAAACAAGCACTCAAGGTAATAAATACTCAAAACCACACTCCTACAAATTACAAAATGTATGCTTTAAAAAACATTAGCCCATTCTACTTCAAATGTGTACAGATTAAAACTCAACACAGTGCTTGGTACTCAACTCAAAGGTGATATTAATTTTAAAGAATAAAATAGCAAAATTTTATGAATACTGGAAAAGAAAGACAGAAAGGGAGAGGCGGAAAGAAGGGAGGAGAGGCGGGAAGGAGGGAGGAGAGGCGGGAAG